>JBAMHX010000004.1:25519960-25530881 GCA_037177515.1 Pseudomugil tenellus
TCACCTGTGTTGGAGCATGGAGACAACAAAAACCTGCAGGGACACCGGCCCTCGAGGACTGGACTCCGACACCCCTGTACTATAGAATATAGATTAGAAATATAGCAAATAGAATGCACATCCTTGGTATCTTTTCATCATTGCAAAAGATCTATATTTACATCTAATCAGCAAAAAAACTGTTGTTCAGTATTAAAGAGCTTCTTCTAAAGCTTAACCTCCTGAGTCTCAGCATCCTCTTAATAGGACAACACATATTTGGCCCTCTGCAACATGCTGCTAAATTCAGTGTCGAACACTCAGACTGCCATTTGGTGGTGTCAGAAGTTGTTTTTCAATTTAAAATTATATTACTTTCTACTTGATGAATAACAAAATATGTGTAAACCTCAACCTCAACCTGCACATTAGAACTGATGCCCACTTCCCTGTCATGTGACCTCATCTGCAGGGCAATCAGGCTTATCTGCTCCACCTGGGCCTCATCAACATTCACTCTCTCCACCTGCTCGTTGCCCTATTTAATCCCTCTTCAGTCTCTGCTTCCCTGGCAGTTGGTCACTAACCTTCCCAGTGAATTGTCTTGTTGTTCTCCCTGTCCTGCTATAGATCCTTGTTGCCGACCTGCTGACTGTCTATGGATACCCCTCTTGCCTGGTCCTTCTTGGACCCTTCTGATCTCTGCCTACCTGGATTGACCCTGTTCTGAACTGACCTTCCCTCCAGCCGTACCCTTCATCCTGAACCTGGCTTACGCTCTCGCCTTTTGGACTGCTACAAACAACATTCAATAAACCGTTGAACCGTTTCCCTGTGTGGGCTGAACTTCCGGATGTTCTTGTACTATCATTACACTTCCCTGGTTAAAGCTTGTCTTCCTTCTCTTATCCCACTAACAGCATCTATCCTACATTCCTCTCTGACCTCTGGCATTGTACCCTCTTTATTCAAAATTGCACAAATAACTCTGGTTATCAAAAAACCCAGTACAGACCCAATGGATTTAATTAATCTGCTCCCAATATCCAAACTCCCATTTCTCTCAAAAATATTGGAAAAAGTTGTTGCTTCCCAAATTCGCTCTCACCCCACTGACAATAAACTGTACGAACAATTTCATTCTGGCTTTTGATCCCTCCACAGTACTGATACTGCCTTCATTAAAATCACAGATGATCTACTTGCTGATACTGGACATATAACAATACTCATTTTACTGGATTTAAGTGCAGCTTCCGACACAATCACTCATTCGACACTTATTGACAGACTTATCTCTATTGGCATTTCACACACCCCTCTCCACTGGTTCATCTCATATCTCTCCACCTACTCTTAGTACATCCATCTTGGTTCTTACTCCTCCCAACATTCTCCTGTTTCCTCAGGGGTCCCCCAAGGCTCAGTCCTTGGGCCTCTTTTATTTATCATTTAATTCCTCACACTCGGTCACATTTTTAGAAAACACATCATACATTTTCACTCTTATGTAGATGACAACAATCTCTATATCTCCTCCAAACCATCCAACATTCTCCCATCCTCCTCACTCACTGTCTTGAGGTAAACCAATACTGGTTCTCCTCCAACTTTCTCAAACTGAACAGTGATAAAACCAAAGTCCTCTTTATTGGCACCAAATCCACAAAATTGACAGTCTCTCAATCACTCTTGATAACTCCTCCATCTCTCCCTTCCCTCAAGTAAAGAGCTTGGGTGTCTTCCTGGCCAGCACTCTCTCATTCCAGTCACACGTCAACAATATCACACGCATCATTATCAGAACTCCCTCTAGTCACCACATCACCCCAGTCCTGCAGTAGCTACACTGGCTCCATGTTCGTGATCATATTCATTTCAAATTCCTACTTCTCACATTCAAGTGCATCCATAACCTAACAGAACTCCCCCATGTCCTTGCACACACCCGTTCACTCAGATCCTCCTCCATACACCTCACAGTCCCTTCTGCTCGTCTTAGCACCATGAGGAGCAGTTCCTTTAATCGCTCTGCTCCCCATCTTTGGAACACACTCCCACTTGACCTCGGTAACAGTGAATCACTTTCAGACTTAAGATCCACTTTTTCACATTATTGTTCTCCACTTAACCACCCATCTCCCTACTGATTGTTTTATATATTTTTCACTGTATTGTTTTATTGTCTGTTTTTTTTAATTGAGTATTTTTGTGCGGTGTCCTTGAGTATCGGGAAAGGTGCCTTGAAATAAAACGCATTATTATTATTATTAAAATTCATTCATTTAAAGTGATTCATTTTTCTAACATGCATGTGGTTGTACGGTGTGAGGAAACCAGAGTAAACTGATTGATTTGATCTAAACAATGGATAAAACAAAATTATATTCTAATTTTGTCTGTTAAGATTGGGCAACTTTAAATTTGATACACATGCTAACATTCATAGCACTCACATTAACCCATGTGGACACACAACAGGCTTTGTTTAATATAAAATGTGTTTTACAGTTAAATCATAATGTGAACAACAACACAAAAACACTTCTTGCCACTTCTAAAGGGTCAAGTAGCCAATAACTGAAAAGGTGCACTTAAGAAGCCAATTAGATGTCAGCAGGGTTCCTTCTAACTCTCCCTCTGAATCTGCTCATATTTTGAATGTATATTTTAAAGTATTATTGCATTAATATGCTGCACAAACACTTAATTGGACTATATTTATTTTTCAAATAACTTGCCATAACTTTAGCTGTGGCTTTGAGGAAAAAGTAGGTGTTCAATAATCAGTCAGCACAGCAAACAATTGAGTTCAATCCCTGCTTCAAAATGACACAAAACTGCTTATTGCCTCTGATGTCCAGTGTAAATTTATTTGCATTAATACATCTGCTGAGTAGGAAAATATGAACAGATTTCCAATATAGAAATGTATTGTGTGTGTGTGCTTCCAACAAGAAACCACCAGGCCATCCGAAAAAACTGTGTAAACATATATACAATTAGAAACTCTGCTTACTACTCCATACATCCCATACAAGATGCCCCTTTAAAACAATCATAAATATCACTCTGATGCTTGAAAGACTTTTTTGATTGGTTTGTGTGTATGTGTGGCTCAGTGGGATATCATTCCTTTACTGACGGTCTCAGTAAAATAAAGGGTAAATGTGAATGCGTTTCAATAAAGTTTGCAAGGAAACTTTTACTCTTAGACCAGTTCTGAGTGTCTTTGATCCTGAGACCATAATTATTTAAATAAAAATATTTTAATGGAAAAAATGTTTCCTGGATTGTTATTTTGGTGTGTTTAAGTGTGTTTAAAAGTCAGTACTGAGAAGAGATATCTATGCAGCGTTAATGAAATGAAATTTTTAAAATAACAAAAAATGCAAATGAGCATAGAAAATGAACCGTGATGGTGCTTGAAGCAGGAATACCAGTAAAAAGTCTGGATTGATCTGTAAATTAGTGATTCTCTTTGTCGTTTCTGTCAGCAACTGCTGCTTTGTAGTGCATGAAAAGCTTTTCCTTCAGTTTATTAAATCCCTGCAGTTATCTGAAGCAAACAATGTTGATAAGTCCACAGCCTCTGATCTGTGTAGTCCAGCACAGGAACACAGTTATTGTCCTCTGTACTCATACCGGTCATACAGTCATGTGCTACAGACATCGGCTGGCTGCAAATGATTATGTTTATAGGATTTCAATTAAATATTTTGATTATTTTTTTCTGTATAAGATTTTTTATACTGTTTCTCTTGTCCGTTTAGATCACTGATGACAATCTCAGACAGGTTTCACAATCAGTTTTGCAGGTGACCTTAATTAAACTTGTAAAGGAGGTTGTTCCACATCAATAAGCATGTCAGCTTCCATGCAGCATGGTGAAAATGAAGAATTATTCTTCAAAAGAAAATCCTTAAATAGTGCAATGCCTTGCCAACAGAATGAAAACATTGCACATTTCAAGAAAACCTAAATGAAATCATCATACTCTTAAAAACAGTAGTGTGTAATTAAGTGAGAACACAGGTTATGTAATTTAGATAAAGGGGTGCCACGGAAAGTGTCAAAATGAGTCTCCTTAAGAGAGCAACTGGTAAAAACCCACCAATAAACAACAAGCAGGTTTTATGAAACTGCTGGTGGCTTTAGAATTGAAAGGATCTCTTTATTGCAGGGCAAGGAATCAAGTCTGTCCCACTAGTGTCCTGCAGGTTTTCAATGTTCCTCTGCTCCAACACACCTTGTCTTTATTTGTCTTTGATAAATCAGACATTGTGCATGTTCACAATAGAAACTGGGTTGGTATCTGGTTGCTGGCATGTGGTGTTTGTGTAAAGCGCAACTCTTTTGAAACGCAATGGAAGTCCTGGAACCCTGGAAGAAAAAGTTACAAAGTGCGGTTTCTCAGCTTGGGGATGCTGCTGGGTAACAACTAATCCAAAAATGTACTTAGTGAACGTCACTGTGCCATTAAAAGGTTTCATTGATGTACTTTTTAAGGTCAGAAAATTACATAGCATAGGCTGAAATTAAATTACATTTGCTGGACAAAACTGGTGGTGTTGTGGTTAGCACTGCAGCCTCAATGCTCTTGTTTCTACCCACTGTGCAAAGACATGCATGTTAGGTTGATTGGTCTTTCAAAATGGTTGTTAGGAGGGAATGTGTGTGAGAGACTGCTTGTTTGTCTCTCTGTGATGGACTGATGACTTGTCCAGTGGGTACCATTTGTTGCTTTGATAGCCTCCAGCTGTCCGTGACCCTGAATTGGAATACGAGTTTACGATAATGGGTGGGTAGCTGGACAAAACTGTTTATCATACACCTTTACCAGAGAAATGTGATTTTAGTTACCAGATTGCAGAGACCCAGTACTGAAACTATTTCATTCATTGTAATAGTAATGTTTATTTTGTATTTGTTTGCCATTACTCGACTGCACTAATTTGGTTTCTTCTGAGCTGGACTCAATGGAAAAAAAATTTCATTTTTCAGGCAATAAAATGTCTTGAAACATACTGTTGAAACAGAGAACTCAAAACTTCACTCCGCTGATGACGTGATGACCTATCTGCTGTTATTTGTTAAATATGTACATGTTTCTTCGGAAAAGCAGCCAGTCCCAGCAGTCATTGGGCGAGAAGCAGAGTACTCCCTGGAATGTTTGCCAGTCCATCAAAGGGCAACAGAGAGAGACAAACAAACAGGCACACACAAATTTACTCCTAAGGACATTTCAAATGACCTAACATGCAGGTCCTTGGATGGTGGAATGGTGGAGAGAACCCATGCTAACACTGTGAGAACATGTAAACTCCTCACAGAAAGCCACTGTCTGAACAGAAGCGTCTTCTCACTGAGGCTGTAGTGCTAACAACCACACCACCATGCAGCCCTGGAACATTTGAATATTAAATAAAATGAAAGCTCATGGAAAAAAATTAGTGGGGAGAACAGAACTGTTTGGGGAAACTGTTGTAATTGAGTTTGACAGCAGTGTTTTACGAAGTTTTAATATATTGAACAGATGTTAAAAACCTTCCAATGATCTGTAAAATCTTCAAAATGTATGTATGTAGTAAGTAAAGCTGTTGGATAAATGTAATTATATGAAAACATTCAATCTGTCTGTTTAAATTGGATTGCAAGTAGATGGTTACTAAAGTAAAACCTCAATGCTTGAGTAAATGTGCTTATTTACTTCTCACCACTTTAAAAATAGAACCCAGAATATCTTTGTTTTCCACGAAAGGCAGAAGGATGGGAGAAGTGTGCCAGCTGGACAGAGTTCCTTTTAGTATGCTCTCATCCATTGTACATGTGTCTCTTTCACTTGTTTCATTAAACAACAGAGTTGGCAAAGTTGTGCTGCCATTACATCCCTTAAAGAAAAGAGCACACTATCAAAAGAAGAAGAGCAACTCTTAACTTTCATGGTGTGGAAGGGAATGAATGAGTTCTGCTCAATGAAACAGAGGAGATGTGTTGCTGCACTCACAGTCTGATTGAGACAGAGAGGGTGTGAGGGTGCTGGATCAAAGGTCATCTGAGGGGTTTTAGGTGTTGGGTAGGAACGAATGGAGGGGGGCGAGAGTTACTGAAGGATAAGGGGGTGAAAGAGAGAGAGAGCATCTGGATCTAGAGCTGCTCTCAGCCAAGTTACATTTGTTTAGTCTGAAAGATGAGTGCAGGGGAGCAGAGGGGGTAGAAGAAAAAAAAGTAAGGCCAACAGAATTAAAGCATTAAATAAAACAGAGGGAGGAAGGGGAGGGTTGGTATTAATACTGTATGAGTGGGTGCCTGTATAACATATTAAACAAGTAACTCATGCTTGTCTGAGTGTTTTGGAATATTTAATATTCATCATGCATAATCCCATTTTTTTCATTCATTTAGCTTCTAAATGTTTCAGATAAAATGGTTGATTTGATCAAACTAACTGCTGCTTTACAATCACTGTGCATTTTGCCCCAAAAAAAACCTAATAAAGCTAAGTAAATGCATCATGCATGTTTGTTTTATTGCATCAAATTCCCTCTCCTCCCTTTTTGCACCAGATTTCAGCCTCAGGAGAGGTCAGCCCCTCTTGACCTCTGCGTTCCACAGCCAGGCAGTGTAACTGGGCCACACAGAAAAAAAAAAAACACATCCGTGCTGCCCAAACACTTCACATGGAAAGACATCAAACTCACAAGATCACTCATGCAATGTCCCACCTTATAAACACGCCTTTGCCCGAACACTCAGGACCTTGCTACCAGCTGGCTCTACTGCAAGTAAAAGAGATTTTTATTTTTGTTTATCTTTGTTTCTCTGCAACAACAGAATGCTCATGAATATTCTTAAGGACTATTAACGAGAATAAGTGCCCCACCCCCAAAAGGACAAAACTAGCAAAATTGGCATCTGAAGCCATCCACACAGAGTTTTCACCTATCAGGGTGCCCCCTTGCTTTAATGTTGTGGAGTGTACAGACAGAGCTTTGTTTTGCTGGAATTTGGTTGTGTGCCTCATAAGCATTCCCTGGCCCCTTACTCGCTGACCTTTGGTCCCTAGATGCACTCATACACACAAACATCTTCACACAGTTATACGCGGGGATTTCTAGGTTATACAGTATAACCCATTAGACACATTCAGACAGGACATTGTGCTCATTGAACTGAGCTCAATGCCAGCTTTTATTCCCTTAAAAGCTGGAGTGCTGGGTATGTACAACCGTCAGTATGTGCGTTTGCTTTTCCCTGAAGTATAAAAAATATTTATAGATTTGAACCTTTATGTGTAAATTGAATTTATAAGGTTGACATGGCTAATGGCGACAATTTATCAGTAATTGCAGATAGAGAGAGATGGAGAGACAGATTAAAGTGAGGTTTTTTGTTTGTTTTTCTATCAGTCTGTGCGGATCCATGACCTGTGCACCAGCGTCTTGTCTGTGACCTCATCAAAGCGAGACCATAAAACAAGCATCCCTCTTGAGAATGGGAGCCATTCATGACTCCATCCATGTACGTTTTAGCGCCTTCAGTCATGAAGAGAAATCAATGTCTTACAAGGATAGAGAGAAAGACACACAGAACCAACAACAAAGAGCACAGTCGCGATTGCATGCACACATTGTGTTGTAAAAGAATTCTAATGTAGCTGTACTTTGTGAGTTTTCTGTGAGACTGCAGCCATCTTTTTGTGTTACAACTACTTGACCTTGTGATGAAAGGAATAAAGTAATTTTGCTGCACTGCAGTTAGGACATTAAAGATGGACTGGTGTCATTGTCTGTGCTGCAAGAAAAGCTTCTGTAAACTCTTCAAGTGATATAATTTACAAGTAAACACATTACACAAAATTAGCTCTGTTTTACTCTTATGACTATCACCAAGGTTCATCATGGCTTTGAGTATTTCCGATATGCCATTATGAGCAACTTATTTGTGTTTGATTAGTTTTACAAGTTATCAGTTGCAATGGTAAGGTGTGTGGATACTCTACAAGAACTAAATTTATTTTGATCATGTCGTCTAATACTTCATAAGAATGGCATGTTGGCTGGGTTCAGGTGTGTTCAAAGTTATGGCTGTTTATGTCTTTGACAACTTTCTGCTTCCTGCTTTTATGAGGTGACAATGTCCACTTCAATTTTCTGACCAATCACACAATAGTTTTAATAGCAATGGTGTTCAGCTCCGACAGATGCTGTGCTGAGAAATTATAAACCAGTGCTGTTTTAAGTCAAAGTTAAAAACTATTCAGTTTACTGGCTTTTATCACAACTTAAATCCTCCCACTGTAACTTTTGTTTTTGCTACTTCATTTGATCTTTTTCTTATTTTTTAAATTTTAAATAATGTTTGAAAAAATTAATTCCTTTTTAATGTCTCGTCTGAGTAAGTTGTGGGCAGGTACCCAGCATGCACCCAACACGATGCAAATGCACTCCAAGTGTGCACCCTTAAGACTTCCTAATACACTCATCTGTCCAAATCAGCCATCCACATCTGCAGTTCCAGAACTCAACATGTACGAGTCTGAAAGATGAGCCATACGTTCCAAAACGCTGGCAGCATGGGGCTTTCTGCTACAGCGATGACTGGCAGCTAATGAGTTAATGTTTTGTGGGAACCACTTTAAATTGTCTTGTACATTAAATGTGCTATATGTTTGGGTTTTAAAAAATGTCAAAATACAAATTTAGCATTTTATTTGTATAATCTATCTTTATCATAAAATCAGCTGGTGGATGCAAAGCTGTCATATACATTTACTTCACTGCAATCTGTTATAGGGTTATAGAAAAGATTACATAAACCAGCCTTGAAATTAGGGAATCTTTACAAACAATAACTCATATCAAACCTTCTTTTAACCTGGTTTCCGCTACACCAATAACATTTTAAAGTGCTTTTCTAATCTGCTTCTGTTTAGCCTGGAATAAAATTGTGAATAAAATAGTCTGAAATAAAATTGGTGTGAAAAGATTTAGAATTAAATTTTAGCTTCTGAGGTGTGAAAATGACACCTAAAGCACTGATGGTGTTTTATTTGAACATTTTACATCAGTTTTTGTGTGTGCACTTCAGCTGTCACTTTCCCGTAAAATCAAAACATCTACATTTTTCAAGTAACAGTTGATTTCGATTGGAATTCTAGATCAAACCATTATTTATCAATTAAAGCTCAGAGTTCATTTTCAATATTAACTGCAGATGATTAAATGAATATTGAGAACAGTCAAGTCAAGTTTAGTCAAGTCAAGTTTATTTATAAAGCACATTTAAAACAACTTCAGTTGAGCAAAGTGCTGTACAGCTCAAATGGATAAAATCAATAAATCAATAAAAATAAACACATATCTAATAAACAATGTATTGATGTAATTGGTATTATACAGGGTAATCAAATCTGAGTACATTGGCTCTGTCAGTCTTGCGACTACTGATATATTGGTTGATTTTCATGTTTTAAAGTGTGTGTCTGTTTCCCTTTTTTTTACATTTGGATATTATGTGTTTTCACCCTTTCTAATAAATGTGTTTTGTCCCAACCAGGGACAACAACTCATATTAAGCCATGCCTACAGTTCTTACACACATGACAACAACTCCTTAATTTTTGTAACATTTTTTAATATATCGTTCCTGTCAAATAAATCTTGACTCTATAAAAAGATAAACAGAAATTCATGGTATCCATGATGACATTTTGACAAGTCAGCTGCTGCAGAAGACTGTTCTGACAGCGGTTAATGATGCAAGGCTTAAACACTACTTCGCCTATGGGGCTTTGCAAATTTGTTGTAGTAGAATAAGGTTAACATATCTTTTATGCAAAACTAAGGTTTTCAGTGCTGCCTTCCTCCTGAAAAAAATCCATTCGTATAAAAAGCAGACCTGAATCCTGTCACCTCGTTTTCTAAGACATTGTTTTTATTGCCTTAAAATGGCATTTGCATTAATACAACCGATAAAGATGGAGAGAATAATGTCTTATTGATATATGCATGTGTGTGGTCACGACTTAAGATATCTTATTTTTAATTAAAATGATAAAACACGCCCTTGTATTTTTCTCTAATTGGAAACATTTGTTAGAGTAGGAATATTTAGAAAGATGGTTTTGTATACTGACTGGTGGTTATATCAGATAATTAAGTCAACACACAACATAACATTTAAATGGAGACTAATGTTTAAAATACAAATAGCTTGAGACAAAACTGCTGTGATCCTGTCACATGAATGACTTTCTCAGCTGAGAAGCAATCAAACTTGTTGCTTTTGTCAGAGGATATTAAGTCCACTGTAATAAATCCAGAGGTCCCATAGGCTAGGGGATGACTTCACAACAGTTTATTTGTCAAAGGATAAAGAAAACACAAAGCACAGTTTTGGCTGCTACTCAAAGTAGGAAGTGAATTTTATATGCAAGAGGTAGAAGGTTATGCTTACTCTCACACTACAGTGTTCTGCAAAAATATCCCTCCTGCCATTATTTAACACTGCAGTAATGGAAGGGAAAGTATATGCTAACAACATCTTCACTGATAAGCCAGTCATTTTGGTTTTGTCAATTCAGTCTCGCTACAAATTGTCAAACAGAAATGTTCTTTTCTGTGCCCCGAATGTGAGATTTACACTGAAGGCTGTTTTCCAGTTGCTTTAAAGTTTTAAAGATAACATTAAGATAATGTTAAGATGTGTCATATTTTGTAAAAGGAACTATTACTACGAAGAATGAAACTTTACTCAATGACAATGTGTAGTTTTTCAACCTACTGTATTTTAAGCATCAAACCTTAGTCTAACAATGGCACTAACAGCTGGAAGTGATGTAAAAACACTGCATAGTTATAGTGAGACTTAAAGGAGAACTTCGCTTTTTTTTAACCTGGGGTCTGTTGTCATCTTTCCTTCCATACATGTGAGTGATGTA
>JBAMHX010000004.1:25530981-25573887 GCA_037177515.1 Pseudomugil tenellus
TCCCCAAGTTGGAAATCAGCAGACATTTTTCCATTCGTCTTTCTTTCTTCCTTACACCCCTCTCGTGTTTGTCCGCACAGTACAATGTAAACAGGCGGATTTCTTCTTCTATGGTTGTATTAGCCGCATAGATAGGGGCTGTAAGAAATGTAACAATATTCTTTTTTATTACGAAAGACTCATTTACTTTTTTCTATATTGTCTTGCTGATAAAGTTAATGTCATGCCTTAATACCGGTGTCACCATAAAGTCAATATGTTGATCTTTCAGAATAAAATGTGATCCAAAGTCTGGACATGTCCTGGTCCACTTTGCTCTTCATCCATTTCCTGTCTTAACAATCCCCTTTGGACCAGATAATTATGTTTTCAAAATGGAATTAATAGAACAGTACCTAGTAGAACCACTCCAATTGACTAAAGTTGCTGCAATGAGCTTCAAAAGTCTGGCGTTTTTTTGTTCGATGGAAAAGAGGGGTTATATGTTATATTAACTCAACTCAACTCTATTTATAAAGCCCCTTAAAACAAGTGTTGTTGGTGCTGTACAAAAAGCAACAGACTAAAACATATAGTTTTATAAAACATATAGAAGTCTGGGATCTGTTTAGTTTAATATAGTCACTAATTGTGTGTATTGTGAGTTATGTCTATTGTTCTCTTTACCTGCATATGAAGCCCTCTGAGACAACTTGTTGTGATACTGGGCTATATAAATAAAATTGAATTGAATTGAATTGAATATACAAACCACTCCAAGAATAAAAGAATAAAAACAAATAAAAAACAAGATAAAATAAATAAATTAATTAATTAATAAAACAAATTAATAAGACTAAAACACAAGCCAGTCTCATACTGGGTTAAAAGCTAAAGAATAAAAATAGGTTTTAAGGTGCATTTATGACACATTTTATGCAACTGAGTAAAGTACAATAAACCCCACTGTTAAAAAAATCTGTCTTGGTATTTTCATAATTCATTAAATGTATCTGGGTCTTTTGTTTATTACTTTATGCTTCGTGTCTAAATGATTATTTAATAGTAACATTAAATAGTGACAATAGTAACATTGATTTGTTCAGTAAAGTTCTGTACCAAACCTAAACAATGATGCTAAAGTAAACTGTGAATGTAGAAAAATACGAGTATTTGCACGTTTTATGGTATATCTTTGTATGTCTATAGTGTTTCTTTGTGTATGTGCGGCCATGTCTTTGTACTTGCGTATTTGGGAGTGTGTGTGTCTGTGGCACTTTGTAATGGATCAGTATGAATGCCTCGTTAGCGAGCGCCACTAAAACCCAGTAGGCCCTTCAGAATATGAGTGCCATTTTAGAGAGCAGCTTTTGCTGTAGCATTCAAACTACCACTTACACAGAACGTTTAGCTCATACACACACTCTTTTACTGTCACACACACGTACACATTAGCCCACGCACATACACTCAACAAGCACTTGCATGTGTGGGTAGCTGGCTGAATTGATCAAGAAGGATTCTGCAACCTCTGGGGAGCAGAAACATACCACTCTATTTAGCATCAGAAAGACTACATTCACTCTTTTCATCTGAGAGGTAAACTAAGGTATGTCCTCAAGGTGTGCACAGAGGAGTAAAATTGATTTCAGGGGTCTGATTTAGGGTTTCGGTCACCAGCAGACTGTTCCTTTAATGAAATGTTTCTCATTCTACTACTTGTCAGACATAGGCCTACAAGAGGTAGTAAAAAGGTGAAGACCCATTGAAATTCTCAGTTTCCTTTTTCTCATGGTTTTGGTCTTTTATCCTCCAAAATTTACTCTCAATTTTCTTACAAAGACATTGTACTGAAGAAGATGCTGGTGTACACACACTTTGGCAGCGGTTGCAAAGTTTCTCCAAGAGTTTTCACAGCAAAACCAAACAAAACATAAAACGGAGCTGCACATAAGAGTGCTGGGGGAGAGGAGATGGAGGAGGAGAGGAGAGGGAAGCTATTTTCTCTGGTTTTTGAGGCTGTGCTGCATGTACTTCTGACAGGTGGGAGGAGAGATGAAGCATGCATTGTGTTCGCTTGCTAATTAGCATCGTTAGCGGGGCCCCGTCCGTTGTGAATGGCAGAGATAGTATTAGTGCGGTTTATGCACAGTGAGTGGTAGAGATAGGAAGAATAGAGTCTGGTAAAAGCTGTATATGCTAACGCTACATTAGGTCTGATAAACTAGCAGCTCTTTAATGGACTCAGCAGGGGAAGGTGGGAGGAAGGAGAAGGGGGAGCAAAGAAATGTAAAAAAAACGTGTGCTCCATATGCTTCAGGCCTTCTTTTAAATACTCTGAATACAACCTCTGTGGAATTCATAAAACCACGATGACACACGCTCAAGATAATGAACCATTGTATGAGTGTGTGTGTGTTTTACAGAGGTTTGGAATATGTGATTTGGAGATCAGACTTCTCTCCTTTCAATTTGACTGTCAGGTAATAGATAGAGTATAGGTTACGAGCCGCTGGCTATAAGTACAGTCCTGTTAGTGTAGAACTCTTGTTACAAACACACACACACACACACACACACACACACACACGCACACGCTCACACACACACACACACACACACACACACACATGCACAAACACTTTGAGTCTTTCAGACTAATATGGCAATAAGTGCTTTGGGTCATATCTGGTGCTTTTATGTAGTGTAACAGGTGGCAGTGAGTGTGGTTTAATATATGTACTTGCCACTTTGGCACAGGTGACTACATAAAAGTGTGATTTCCCCCCCTCCCTCCCCCCCAACCCACCCACCCATCCCCACTAGAACACAACTATCTCTTCACTTTCTTGCACTTTATTTCACTTTTAATACCCTTCAGTGTTTAAGAAAAGGTTCTTTAGGTTGTGGAGCATTCCTTCATGATGCACATACAGCACACACACCATTGCTAGTGAACCCCAACGGAAAATATCATCAGAGCCTTATTGAGAAGTGTGTTGCTTAATGTTAGAAGTGGAGATTTCAAACTGAAACATCTCACTGTGCAATTGTATTTACAACAAAACTATGTGACTGCGTTGCATCTTCAGATTAGCTTAGTGGGAAATGTGGTTGCAATGACATTTATGAACATGTGTTCTTGTAATATGTGTTTTCACAAATACAATTTTTTCCTACAATTTTTAAAGATGTTCTAAAAAAGGTAACATGACACAAAAACATAAAAGTGTTACAGTATAATTTACTTTAAACATTGCAGATCATCCCCAAAGACCCCAAACGGAAAGACCAAAAGAGTTAAGAATCATTGAGTATCTCAATGGTCAAAGTTTCAAAAATGAATAAATACCTTCATATTATTTAATATAATACCTTCGTATTGTATTGCAATCATATTAAACCTTTCTATCAAATCAACACACAATTGATCAGATCACTTAATCTAGCAAACAGATTAAAAATGTCAGCTGGAATCTCAGCTAATGTCCAAGATCTCCTACAGAGGAAGCTAAAAGAAGCAGAATGTCTATTTTTCATACAGTGCAATGTTGCTGCATCATGCAGGGACAAGGATGATGAGCTAATAAAACACCCAAGTCAAACGTTTATCTCATCTCATCTGTGAAACACAGCTGCTCAGGTTGTGGATCATTTATCTTTCTTCTGACTTGTATGTATCTTTCTAACTTTATTATTTTACTAAGATTCTTTCTCTCTTTTATTCTTTTCTTCAACATCTGTAATGCTTTTGATGTTTTTATGTTAAGCTCTTTGAATTGTGTACATGAAAGGTGCTGTACAAATAAACTTGCCTTGCCTTCTACTCACGTCTTGTTAACATGGATTTGCTCAAATACACGTAATATTGATGAAGTAGATGTTTCTCAGCAAGTGCAACAGAAAAAACGCATGTTGAATAGCACTTCACATTATCTTGAACATCATTGGCATTGGTGTGGGAGCTCACTAGGGGATGTTTTCATACCTGACCGGTTCTTTCTATGCTTTCCAGACTTTTCACTGTGACCTGGTGAAAAATTGCAGGTGGGACCAAAAGGAGTGCTATTAATGAGAAACAAACTGAAAACAGGGTTTTACTCATATTTCGTTTGCTAACCTTTGAGGGACATTTCGACTTATTGAAGGAAGTTATAGCAGGTTTAGTCAAAGCCAGAATGAAGCAGACTGATTTACATCAGCACTTATGAGAAGATTATTGTGTCAACACCCTATCACCTCAGCTTTCACTCCAGAAATTGAGACACCTAGACTCACAAGACCTCTTGGTGACGGTTACACAGTTAACAAAAATGATGACATTCTTTTCTCTGACTTCAAGCTATCCTTGAGTATTATGCTCGACATTGTCTCATTGTGAAGGAAACGTAAGTTAAAAGCAGAATCATTCGCACCTTCTTATATATTTTGACAGAAATTAAACTTGTGCACAGTTGCTATTAAAATAATAAAATCTGCTTCCTTTTAAGAGATGATCTGACTCCATGGGACTTCATGTCTGGTCAACAGGATAAATGAGAGGCAGTTTGATTAAGAAATCAAGGACTCCTTCAAGAAATTGCTTTATAAAAACAGTGCATGTGAGAGACTACAGTTTACCGGTCGGCCCTGATGAACACTTCTCTTATTATCCTTAACTTCAGTGCTCTACAAATCCCCTCAGATAACTACATCTTGCAGGCTTCTATCATCCTTACGCAGTACAGCAAAGGAGCATTTCTTTACACTCATCACCCGTCATAATCCTCCGACCAGCCTGGCCTTCATGGAGCATCAAACAGAAGACTCTGGAACAGACGCAATGAGAGGGATAAAGCCCAAGACGAGTACAGGGGGTGGCATAATAGTGTGTTTGTAAATAATCTCTCTGTCAGGGTGGTAAATCGCAGTTTATTTAACAAGCATCACATCACAGGAGCGTTTTCACCCTCTGCCGCCCCATCTCTTCTCCTTCCTCTCTTCATCCCTCTCTCCTTCCCTCCTCTCCTCTGCTTTGCAGCTACAGCAGAGCATTAATAATAATAACAATGATAAACAGAGAGGGGAGATAACCACAGCAGTGTGTGTAAAAGAGGCCCTCGTTCTCAGCCAGCTTACAGCGCTTAGCCCCCATTAAAGACGGGATGCGGAGGGGGCAGGTGGGGGGTGGCAGCAAGAAAAATAAGAAGCTGTTATTTTGCATGATATTAACCACATGAAAGCGTGCAGCTCCCGAGGACAGTAAAAGTCGCTGAAGAAGATGGAGGGAGGGTGCTAGAGAGGGAGGCTCACTGGAGGAATAATGTAAATAGTGACTGGCTGAGTTATTGGGCATAGCACTGTCAGACGTGTGTGCACGCATGTGTGTGTGTTATCATACCCAGCGCTGTCAGACGGCCCATTGTTTGGGAAGCGATAAAAGGCAATTTCCCAGAGTCCCTTGTAGAACCACACGCTCGGCTTAATTTGAGGGCCATTTTCCGTGACAGTGTTGACAGTTTATACATCTTTTTCCCCCTTTCTCCCTCCTTTTCTATCTTTATCTCTGTTTTCCCTGCATTTTCCCGCTTTCTCTGTTCATCCTGTGTGTATGTGTGTGTGTACGTGTGTGTGCTCAATGTGTAGTAAAGAGCCTTGTATTCATGTCTGTGTTTATTAGTATCTCATTCTGTATTTGGCATGTTCTCTTTGAGGAAGCAACAATACCTGATGTTCTAATACCTGCCAGTACACACACACACACACACACACACACACACACACACATAGCCCTTCACGTCTGATGGGAATGTTTTTCCCTCTGCCCTGTCTTAATCTTGCCCTGACACAGAGCATTGTGAGCTGAGCTGCGCTGCCATCAGAGAAGATCATGTCCTCTCATCATCCTGAGAGAGGGCCTATTAGAGGAGCTGAGGAGGATGGGAAGCAGAGAAGAAAGAGGTAGAAAAGAGAGGAGAGCACAGGTTCAGGGCAGGATAATTGACACGGAGGCTCCTATTGCCTGTGGAGGAGGTTTTTCTGTACCTTGCCCTAAATGAGAGAGCAAACAAGACAGCGAGCAAACACATATTCAGACACACCTGCAAACATATGTATACTGTACATACAAACACACATACGCAGGTTGTAGGCAAACAGCTCACTGTTGTGTTTGCATGCAGCGCTATGATCTGCACTTCCTGCTTAACTTTTATGCCATGTTAATGTGTGAGCATGGCAAACTTGGCAGGTTCAAAATGAGCTCATATTATTATCACAATATGATGCTTCCCATCCATAAGCGTCTCGTTACATTCAGGTGTAAAAGTAGTACAGACACCACATTATATGGTGATATACTGTTTTACTGGCTCATTTGAGACACTTTTACTTTATAAAACATCTTTACCAATTTGCAAATACACAAACAATGTTTCTTCTGCTATTCTAGCAGCACATTTTCTCTGTCGGGGACAGACTGACGCACCAGTAAACACATAGGATGCCGATCTGAGTTTAATTTCTTGCCCAAGAACATGCAAACCGAGAGTCAGAGATCCAAAACACCATAGTTAATCTTTCATCATCTGAATAATAATCAGAAATGATTAATTGTTTTTACTGATATCACAATAACTACAAGCACTACAGCTTTTTTCCCTTTTGAATACTTCATTTTGTTGTTCCTTATATGCAACATAGTCTGCATCTTCTACTCTGTGGCATTTAGACCCTGACAGAATGAGTCTAAAAATGAGCTGTTGCATTTCTTTTTTTAAGGCCCAACTAAAGTAGCAACAGAATAATTCAGACAAAGATAAGACTGTGCGTCTATCTGCTTACCTTAATCTATAACCTATAAAATAAGATGAAAAGGCTCTTGTCCAATCTGTTCCTTAACTCTGTTATCATTTTTCAAAGTTAAGCTCTTCTTCCTTTAAACTCAGATGATGGTTTATTGTACTGAATCTAAAAGAATTCTCATTGTATGCATTTTATTATTATTATTATTATTATTATAATTCATTGTCAGTGCAGAATTCCTCACAGTGGCAATCAGGTGAACAAAACCAGTGAAGATGGTTTGATAAAGACACATTTTAAGTTTGGTGGTGCACTATCTGTCCTTCCTGAATGATAAGTCCATCTTAATGAAAAGTGGATTAGAAAAAAATATATATATGCCACAATCTGTTCAGTCTCACAAAGTTGCGGACAGCAGAATAAAGGCCTAATACCATAAAGTCTTTAAAAAATCAACATAAAAGGATTTGCTTATTATCTAAAGCCAGCAAGTTTAAATGTAAGAAACTTTGTTAGAAAAATTCTGTTTACTGTGTGTTTGAGGGGACTTTTGCATATGCGGACCTCTGTCCTCTCCACTTCTGCTGTGTTACAAATGGCTCCACATAGGAAAAGAGAGCATTGTTATTTCAGACTTAATGATGTTACAGGACTCTATCAAGACAATGCTGCTCCATCAAACTCCTACTATCTCCAGAGATAATTTAATCACCAAATGCCAAACTGCCACGCCACATTTAGGTGTAATTTTCAACCATGCAAAGGTAATTTGTTTCAGTATTATGAATTAATTAAAGCCTAACGAAGATGGAGAAGGCTGTAGAATGTCTAATCAACAGGCCCTTGAAGACTGATTGATTCTCTTCCCTCCGTACTCCGGCCCACCGCGCTTTGTCGTCCTCACTGTCACAGCATCTTTCCCCTTTTTTCTGTCTTTACTTCACTTTTCCTTTTTTCTTCAGCCGTCATTCTTCCCGGACCTTCCTCTATCTCTGTGGGTAGAGTGACCAAATCTGAAGAGATGTGTCATCCAGTCAAAGTATTACACTGCTCTAATTAGCTTTAAGCAAATGCCACAACATAGGTTTGTGTCAGATGGAAAGCGCAGTTGTGTCATAAGCAGCTTTACAGGATCTACTTTTCCTTCCAATTATCTGCTGAATTTAAAGTGAACGTTTCTGAATGTTACTAAATAGAAAACTGCATCTCAGGGACGTTTTAGCAACTAAAATGGGTTGCATGTGCAACAGAGTTTTATTTAAACCACACTTCAAGAAAGAAGTTATATAGATGAGTCATTTCTGCTTCAGACAAGAATAAAAGGAACAGAAGTCCTTGACTATGTTGTGATTCATTTTTCATGTTGGCCAGTTTTAGACCTTCGAACAATTTAATCAGTCATGTAACTAAAATATTTACTGTATCAGATTTTTTTCTGACTAATTCTCATCTCCATTTCGAGTGTTCAGTTATTATCTCTACAAGTAAAAATGTGAATGTGACATTTATTTTTCAAAGCAGAATTTAAAAGAAAGATAATGAATAAAAACATAAACATGTCATGTTACCAGTGAGAGATGATGTTTAATGCACTCAGAACTTCTTGCTTAAATCTCACAATAGTTGATTTAAACCACATAAAACAGAAACACAATGAGTAAAAATGATGTTTAAATCCAAAAACCACAAGTTTCTATTAAAAAGTCAAAGATTATTTTACAATCACCTTATTCAGACATTCACAAAAATGACCTACTTAAGCAAATCCACAAGTTGGAAAAGAAAAGTAATAAAAGTCGAGGAATACCACGTAGTGGGTCAGCCTGCGCTCTGATGGACTTATGCAGTGCTGCCTTGTCAGGACTTTGCTGATGTGTCAAATCAGAGAGACACAGTGCATCCTTAGTTAATATATTACTTGATGAACATGCTTGTAAGTTTAATTCCTAAATCTAACTGAGTAGTTGAAATGTAAAACCTAAACAAACAGCGTGTAAAACAGAGAATAAAGCTGAATGTGAGGCTGTTCGCTCCCCACCCCCCACAGACACACACACACACAGCTTTAACATAAAGAGTCTCCTCTTGATCTTTGTTCAAAGCTTCTTACACTGATGTGGCATCACTTATCAAAAAGAAAAAAAAGAAAATTCCTGTCAAAGATGCCACACAATGGCAGCATTGAGAAGAAGTTCGAGTTAAAGTTCAAGACAGAACAAATCCAAGTTTCCTGGATGAACTTCTGTTTGTATTTCACCACAATCTCCTCCTGCTTTATACTGCATGCAGACTTTTGTATGTCTTTATATTGTTTCAACTAACCGAAGCAGAGTTGTTGCTTTTCCACTTTTCACCAGTATTCTTTTCATCATCAGACTGGTGTAATTTAGTTTGTTAATTTCACTTCTCCGAGACTGTATGTGATTAGAAATACCAACAAAGTTAACACAAGTAGGCCAACATGGTTCAACCAAAAATAAAAAATAGCTAGATTAGATCACACTTACACTGTGTCGTAACTCTTCAGACGAACGTCCTGGTGTCTATACTGACAAATGTCCAAGATTTTATTGAAGAGGTAAATTACGCTATTTTCGTAAAAAAATGAGCTGTTTGTTTGAGTTTGGAAAATTTTTAAGCTATTTTTTTCTTTATGAACATGCATAAATAAAGTATTTCCTCCCTTAATTTAGAGGAACTATTTGGTAGGCTTCCCACATATCTATTTATGTCAAATCATCCATCTGCTCCATGACTGTACTGCATCCTGCTTTATTATTTTTTATCTTCCCTGAAGCGTTTCTTGTTCATATGCTATATGATATTTGTTGACATTTAAATGGCCCTTTGATGCATTCCTTGGTCCTATATATGCCAGTGTGAAATGCATCAGGGCGGGTCCATGTGTCATTCAATCATTCTTGCAGCTGCTTGTCCCAGGGGCCCGGGACTTTGTCTTTAGATCCACATACAAGCCGCAGGGTACCTGAAAGCGTCCTTTTCACCCCTAAACATTCACTCATAGCACCTTACAGAAGAGCAAAAAAACACACTACACCATAAATCAAGGTCAGAACACGCCAAAGCCATATGCAGACAAGCCCTTCTCACGCACTCACTACACATGTCAGATGTTATCTGTCTTTCAGATCTGCAGGCATGTACACTGTGTATCATTTCTCTGAACTGCACACACACGTACACAAGCATTCACATAAAAATGCTCACGCCCAGACACATACAGTAAATACAACAAATACCTTCTTGTCTACCAATAACAACATACCTGACATCCAGTTCTTGATAGTGTAAATATTTACTCTGAGATAGTGAATGCTACGTGGTGGAAACAAAAGGTACCGAGTGTTACAGTACATAGTCAATCTAGGCTAGCAATGAATGAACCCTGAATAAACTTTGTGTTGCAAACACAACAAGTTCAGTCTAGGATTATGAGAACTCTGAAAAGACAGCGTCACAACAACCAGCCTCTACAAGTGATGGATCAACTTTTCCAGTTCTGGAAATTTACTAATACGTGGCAAAATTTCCTGAAACTCAGACAGTTTACAGAAATGATTTGTATATAAGTTATAATACCTTGTGAACAATTATTGGTATGTGCACTCTTTTGAAAATTGATGGAAGCCTAGATTTTTATGCATTTATCCATATCATGAGGGAATAAGCAGCATCTTAAATACTCCAAAGTCTCTCCAGTAACAATGAAGTTATTCTAAAAGTCAAAGTGACAGAAAACCTTTATGGTAGATAGTAAATCATCTGCTCTTTAGATGCACTTTAGACCTGTTCTGCTTGTTGTCTGGAGGGAGTGATTTATGATGAAAAAAGTTAAAAGGTTTTGCACACGACTGTATGTTTAGATTTCAGATTAGTTGCATGATTTTACTCTTTCATGAAGAAAATAAAACAAGGCCTGGAAATAGTTAGAAAGGAGTTATATTTCTCTTAGATAGGTGGAGGCATGCCTACAAGAAAGCCCAGATGGCTGAAAAACAAGAAGGAAAAAAGGAATCAGCGAATTGCCACAGTGAAACTGGTTAGGCTCATTTAAATCAGCTATATAAAACAAGCATTGTTTAGTGACAGGCACCAGGGTGTGTATGGGCTGTTTGTGTGGGTGTTTATTTAGAGTCTATGTGGCACCATGGGAAATGCAACAGGGAGTGTCACAAAACAAACAAAACCTTTAACCTCAATCTCACAGAGGCCATTTTTAAAAGGGTCGGTTCCCCAAATAATAAAGAAACGGTTTCCTGATTGTGTTAAACTACACGGAAATGTTTAAACTTTGCTGATACTCTGTCTTTTCCTGGTGCAGGTAAAAGGGTCTTATAATGAATCAAAGTAACTTTCTATGAGGTGGTGTGTACATTATCAGAGTATTCATTCAAAACCCATCACACTTGCGTTGCATGGTGTTTTTAATGAGCCTATATATCAGTGACTTAAAGTCATGCTTAACTTTAAAAAAAAGAAATGTATGCATGCTTTACATGCTGATGCATATCTCATTGCCAGTTCTCTAAAAAAACACTCTATTTCAGCTCCTGTTTCTCACCTCCTTCTTTTAAGCATCAGCTGATAATATTAAAGATGGCTGTGTGCTCATTCTGTGACTTGGGTGTGTCTGGCCTACAGGATTCCTTCACTAATGACAAAACATTCATTTGTATGTAAGCAGATTTTTTAATATCTTTAACAGCAGATACACAGTTCTGGAAAAACAAGATTAAAAATGGCAAATGCCTTGTAGTTTGAGTTTATGAAGATATTAGCTTTATTGCTTAGTTGATTTGCAATAAGTCCTTTTGTGTTTTGTCTAAAAATGTCCTGTTTCTTGTTTATTAGGTCACTATTCTTTCTATTCATACATATAGTATAAATATTCTCTTACTCTTTATGTCATTGTAGTGTCAGGAAGCAGATGACCAATTAAAGATCTTTGTGCAAACACCCCAATCAAAGCGTCACTCTGAAGGTCTTCTAATGTTCAGGCTGCTGCTGCTTTTTCACAGTCCCCCTTCCCTATTCTGTCCTTTCCATCACACTGAGCGACAGGGGTCTTTTCACAACTCATGGACACACATACGCAGGACCACATTAAAAAACACATGCACACACGTACACATAAATACAGCACACCTTATTACTCTTTATTAATCTGCAGGGCGTTAATTGAAACCCCTCCTGAGTCAGAGCTTTACCTGCATTGCTGCTCTCATTATCAGTGAAGGTGCCTTTGGGGGGGATGCAGAGGGGGGTGGTGTGGGAGGAAAGGATTCCCTAGTCTCTTGTGACTGGGCAGTGTCATATCTGCAGCTCTGGCTGAATTAAACTTAGGAGATGCCTGTTTTCTCTCTAGTCAAGAAAGAAATGATACCTTGAGAAAAAATATGCTGTTTCATAAATATGTGAATTCACAGTACTTGCTGAGGTTCACACTTGTAGCCTCCGACTTGCATTACTCTTTCATTCCCACCTACATGCGAGATCAGATGTAAGAAAGCTTCGTAAACTGTGAAACTATTTGGAAATCTTCATCTTCTTCTTTGCCAGATACTTTCACTGAGATTACATTGCTCATATTGCAACAGAAAGATGACGGATTAAACATCCGAAAGATAAATATAACATTCCACATCTGTTGTTGACATAGCAATTATCAAAAACATTCCAAACTGCGAGCAGGTACAATTTGTGTAATGAGATGTCTTTCTTTTTTTCACCCTCCCATAAGACTGTCAAAACACTAGTTGTCAGACCAGGTCTTCTGACAAGTGACACAATCACTGTGTCTAAACTTTCTCTATGAATGTTCATCAGATTGGACCAGATTTTTATTTTTTTTTTTTTTTTTAAGTTTTTTTCAGCAATATTGCATTACCAAATTTCCTTTCACAACTTATCTCCAACACCTGGAACACATGAATGCTACACTCTGAGAGAGTCTATGATCATTTTAAACATATTTAGAAAAGAGAGTGCTTTTTACAGATGCAAGCCAAATGACTGTATTACAGGAATGGTTTGTTCGAGACAGGTTTAGTATGGTGCGGATTGTTTGGTATGAAAGAGCTAAAAGCGTTTAATACTGCATTGAATTTCAGAAGGAGAGCAAACGATCAAGAGACTTTGAATATCTGCAAGGTTTTCATCTCCAGTGGAACATTTAAAAAGATTTAAATCGACTTTACTATTAGCTGCAGTCCATCTAAGTAATTTCTAAACAAGCTAAAAGGTTAATTTTACACAGGTAAAGCTGGATATGGAAGTGCAAATATGTCATATAAGAGTGGAAAGTGTGTATGAATAAATTGTGTGCATGAATGTACACCAGGAGAGAAGAGGATCCGATTAGTACTACTCTGAAAGTAATTACCTTAATTAAAGCAGTAATGTGTGGAGACAGAGGGGAGGGGAGGAGGGGGGAGTTAGGGGAGAACCTGCCATCTTTTATGGGGCAGTTTAGGGACTCTGTGATTTAAGGGGCACACTCACTAGAGGGGGTGGAAGGGACAGAGAGACAGCTGAAAGAAAAGTAAGGCTGGGAGAGGAGGAAAGTGAGGCTTTGTTATGTTTGTTATAGGAGAATAGAAAAAGTGATTATAGAAGATAAAGATTGTGAGAAAAAAAAAATCACTTCTTACAGATTTGGCTGATAAGGCAACTTTATGTTTTTATATATGACTTTTTCTTCTTCTGTTGGGAAGCTTTGAATTTTTTCATCTCTTATTACTTATTTCTTATTAGCTTACCTCTTATATTCATTAACATCCACATGCATACAAACAAACACACACGCACACAAGAGCAAAACTCTTTAAAATCCTGTTGTACAAAGAACATTTGCTGGGTTTCATCTGCTTAAAGACATTACTGGATCCTCCGTTGACACACCTGTTAAACAGCGTTTTTTTGTTGCACTGAATTGCACACATATAAACACAAACACACACACATTGCATGGATGAGTGCCAGGGACATGGTCTGCTCAGACATTGTTAAACTTGTTTCACAAGCCTGTCTTTGTTGCTCTGTGTGAGAACCAGGTAAAACACGGAGGCCTTTATTCAGATGAAGCCTGAAGCACCATCACGATAGGTTGTATTGGAGGCTAAACATAATTTTACACCTTGAGAATAAAAAAAGATTTAAAAAATGAACTTGTGCTGGTGGTATCTTACCCAGGGGATGGGTAGAGGGGGAGGGCTCACACTCAATTCACTTTATTACTCATAAAATATTTTTTCTCATACTTTGTAAGGATAAACATGTCATTGTTCTGCTTGTTTTTATTCTGTCCAAGGTCCCACTCTGTGCAAAGTCTGTGTTTGGCATTGACCTTGCATGTGTCTGCTTATTTTGGTCCATGTTTGTGTGTGATCTCCTGCCTTTAATGTCTATACTATGTGTTCTGTAGAAGCAGACAAAGGGATAGAAAGCTGCTTGCACATTTGCATGAGCTGGAAGTCTCATTGTAATAGCTGGCTAATGGAAATCAAATAACAACCTACGAAGCCCAGTCAGCAGCATGTCCTTGCTTCGCATACTATACAGCTTACAGGTGTGTGTGTCTGTGGGTGTGTGTGTGTGTGTACATGCCAGCATTTGATTCACATCTGAAACAGCATCTTTTTGATAAAGTGATAATGAAAATAATAACATCCCTGACAAAATATTCATAAAGGTAATGATGAATGCCATATTTCTCAGAGAGATACATCAGAAGCGTCTTGGTTAAAAGAAAACAGTGTCCGGCGTCTTCCACACCCCCAAATTATCTGCTGCTTTCATATTTCACTGATAGCATAGATGAGAGCTGAGAAAAATGGACACACAATTATGCTCACTTGTCGTATATTAATACTGCTTCTTGACATCTTCCATGGACCCTGAGCTGTCATCTCTTTGTCTGGTTTAATTGAAAATTAATGGTTAGTGTGTTGCCAAGGCAACAACGGTAGCGGTGGTGGGTAGCAAGCCACTCTCAGACAGACACCAGTGGCATTGTTTGTCCTGTCTGACCTTGGAAGTCAGAAAAAAGAGAGAAGAAAGGCAGAGGAGGACAAAAAACACATTAAAAAGAGAATAGAGATCTAAGGGTTGAATGTTGTCCATTGGAGCGAGGGAGAAAAATAAAATAAAGTTATTGTGGCCATGTTTTGGCCAGGTAAAGAAAAAGAAAACTGTGGAGGGGCAACTGAAGATATGATGTCAAAATGCCAAATGGGGAGAATTATGTTTGAGTAAGAAAGCAGAAAAAGGCCTGGCAATTCTTTTCTGGAGCGACAGCATTACCTTTGTGCTGATGGAGTCAGAGGGCACTTTATGGCCCTGTAATCATCTGGACACAGGTGTGGGAGTGAGTGAGAGTGAAAGAGAGAAAAGAGAGAGTGTGTGTGTGTGTTTGTCTGTGTAGCTTTGGGAGAGACATGTTGGTCCTAATGTTTACAAATCCATCAGTGTGGCCAAGGTGCCAAATGGACACTGACTTCAAGGCCACGCATCTGTAGATTACCAGAGAAGCTTATGAACATCATACAATTTACTTTTGTGACAAATTCCCCTGTCCAAGATGAGCAGAGATGCGAGAGGTTGCAGTAGATATGATGAAAACCATTAAAAAGATAAAAATCATTCACAAATCTGATTTAGTCTCAAAACGTCAGGGGTACTGTGTTTTTTATCATTAGCAGATATAAATAACGTTTTGGGGGAAGATGGTGCAATAGAATACATGTTCCAGAAGAATTTTTTTATGCAATAAAAAAGTACTTCTGTTGTACTTTTACTTTACAGAACAACATAAATAAATTCAAAACATATTTTGGTCATTACATTACTGCAGCTGAATATCTACAAAAGTTAGCACGCTATGCAAATGTAAATAAGAAAGAGTGTTATGATTTGCATGACGTTACACAATATTCCATTCATTACAGAACATAAACAACATATCCAATGTTTAAACTGATATTTTACCATTTCATGGAAATACAATTTTTGTTTGTTTTTTAGTTGGATGGCAGAAACAAATCTTGAAAAACAAGTTGGAATAGGGCAACAAAGGGCTGGAAGGGATATTGACTCAATGAAAAACAACTAAAGGAATGCTTGACAGCCTCACTGATTAGTCTACAACAGATCAGTATAGTTAGTACAAGGGTCGGCAACTCCGGTCCTAGAGAGCGGCACTTCTGGCACGGCACAGGTGACACACATCAGAATAAATCAGCAGACTTGTTTAGAGCTTGACATCGGCTGTGGCTCAATTCAGGGTCTGCATACTTCAAAGTGCGGTTCCGAAGTACCCTTCAAATTAGGACAGCACTTGGTGCTCCAGTATGACGTAAGCTAAATAATTCAGCAAAGAAGGTCCAGGGTGGAGGGCTCTGTGAAATGTAAATAAAAACAGACTGCAGTTAACTTTTCCCAGTAAACTTAGCTATGTTTACCTCAGACTAGGTACTACAGTTATGAAATCGAAGATTGCTCACACAAACCGAAGGATGCTGCTTGACATCACCTCCATCCTCAGCTGCATGTTTGGGATGAACCTGGGCATCATGTTTTGTTTTTGTTGCAATTTTGTTGGGTTGCAAAAATATTTTCATTTTGAAAATTGTGTGCTTTTATTTGGTGCTCAAGTCCTGTATGATTATAAAAAATTCTGGTTTACAGACCTTCAAAACAGCCCACTAAAGAATATGCTATCTGTTTTAGCACTTTTACATTAACTAATCAATCATAAACACACTTACAGGACTACAATTAAAAGCAAATTTATTATAAATTTTTTGTAGCAAAATGAGTATCAGACTTTCAGTTATGGAAAATGACCCAAAATATTTCCTCTTATGGCCTCCAGTTATCTCGTTTGGTGGCAGCAACCCATTTAGTTGGTTATGGGTCAGCCAGTGGGCTGGAAAATAAAATACTGTTGATGGGATCTCAAGCGGAGCATCCAGCACGAATCTACCAAAAAAATATTTTGGCACAAAAAACTAACTGTAGCAGCCAAGCAAGTAGCAATAAGCCTGCTTTGGTTATCTTTTGGCACTCTCGAACACCAATGTGAAAATCATGTGATCAGTGATGAAAGCTGAGAATGTCCACAGCAGGGGTATTGAATTTGATCCTACAAAGGCCACAATCTAGCAGGTTTTCTATGTATCTTTGCTCCAAAACAGCTGACTCAAATTAGTGAATCATTGTCTAGAACCTGAAAGGTTGTCAGATCCACCTGATTTGTATCAGGTGTGCTGAATCAGGGATACATGGAAAACCTGCTGGATTGCAGCCCCCATAGAACCGAATTGGACACCCCTGGTCAATATGGCTATAGGTCAGTTGTCAGTTGTCGTATTAGTGTATGTGGGTGTGGAGAGATGTCCATCACTGTAGCTAAGATTGAAAAACTCTCCATGGGCTGGAAGGTCTTGAGAGATTTATCGATTGAAACTTTCTTATGCAGACATTTTATGAAGGGTGAGTGCCGTTTCATTCCCATTGTGTATTCTGTTACAAATGTGACAGTATTGTGCTCTTGACAGATCACACTTTTTTCTTCTTGAACAAACTTTTTAACCCTTTATTGGGGAAATAACAATATTGGATCACTTCATTGGACCTCATCTGCTGCTACCTCTGTGTAGCAGTTCATGAAATTATAGAGCTAAGTTCTCCTCACAAATCATCAAAGATCCGGCGAAATCCTAGATTCTTCTTTAAGATTAGTATTCAGGATGCAATTTTTAGTACTGACCCATAACTACTATATAAATTCTGTTATTACAGAAAAATCCAAGTTTTAAAGTCTTGTAATATCATCCTATATTATAATAATACTATTTTCTAATGTTGACAGTTTTCATTGGTAAGTGTGTCAATGAATGTCCTCCATAAAGGGTTAAGAGTTTGTTTTATCACAATTCAATACAAAAGTCAGTCTGCAACACACAAAATTTCTAGGTATAATATCCGGCATCCAAACAGTAAATAAGTGCAGTATGCTCTGTCACTGTGAACCAAACACAGCAACAGACACTTTATATATTCCCCCAGTGACACCCAGACAGGCCTGTGGGGCTGACATGTTTATTTTTGGCTTTATTCTTATTTGTGGACTGATTTCTGTCTGCAGGGCTTGTCCTTTTTGGTTCATAACTCTGAAGATCAATGTGTGCTGAGAAACTGGTGCAAGAGTGAAAGATCAAGATACCTCTAAAGATGGGCATAAATCCTAACAAAAATGCGTGTGATATTCATCCAAAAATTTCATAATGGACACATCTGTCAACAGTCAAGTGAATTCCAAGTAGTTTACTCTCTTTTTATCCCATATCACTAATGACTGTGTGTGTTTATCTATGTTTGTGTGTGTGTGTGTGTGTGTGTGTGTGTGTGAGACCACAATAGATTAATATTAAAAAGTTGAGAATGTGTTTCACTCTTGAACGGCTCCTTTGTCAGTCTAAACAGATGAATGCAACAGAAGAATTTGATCAAATCTTAATCTGAGGCCGTTATTAACAAGTCTAACAAAGAGAATAAGCTTATTTAGGGTAAAATTCCTCTTTTTTACCAGGAGCGATTCTAGGATCTGAGGTTTAGGGGTGCTGAGCACCCAGAGAACTGCCCAGCCAGTCAAGATAATTGGCTCAGTTTGTACATTTAGTACAATTTTATTCCCACGTTTGTGAAAGTTAAAAAAGACTTTTTGAAAAGTCTGTGACTAAACCATAAAATCTGAAAAATGTTATTTGAATGCAGATCTCCCTGCGATGAAATGGTGACATATCCAGGGTGTATCTGTGACTCACCTGCTCTTGCTAAAGATAAAGAGGAAGAGACTAAAATCATAAAAGAAACAGTGTAACCCTAATTTCTTAAATAATTTTAGTGTGCGTGTGCTTCTAGAAATAATTTTATATGGAAGGAAAACAACTTTCATGACATTTAAGTAAAAAAAAATACATACAAGTTTTTAACATAAAAGTTAAAAAAACCTTTATGTATTTATACATAAAGGTTCAACCTGACCTCTCCTCCTTTTTTCATCTCTCCCTCTTCAAACTGACAATCACAAATACGTTGTATTCAACTAGATGAATAAAATTCCAGAAATGTGAAGAACATACTATTATTCATACTAATAATCAAGTAAATAACTTAAAATATTTTTTATATCCAATAAGATATAGAAATATTGATGAACTGATGTAACTTATAACATTATTTTCCCTAAAAAATCATTTGATCTGGAACTCTTATCTAAAATTTTATTCATAAACCCCTTCGCAAGATCACAAAGTGCTTTAACAAATAACATAAAACATAGAATATAAAAATAAAAACAAATGTGGTGAAAGAAAAATCAGCCCCACCAACTAATTTTTCACCTTTTAATGAGGTATTTGATCAATTAAATAAAAAATCACTATACATAAATGCTACTGCATTGATTGACTGCATTGTAATGTGACTGCTCTGCTTTGCTTTTGGACCACTTTGTGATAGGCTGGCGACCTAACCAGGGTGTACCCCGCCTCTCGCCCCAGTGTAGCTGGGATTGGCTCCAGCCCCCCCGCGACCCCGTTCGGGAATAAGCGGTAAAAAATGGATGGATGGATAATTTTTAAAAAGAAGTACAATTTATTTAGCAAATTTAGTATTTTACTTGAAAGGGCGAGTACTGTGGTCATGTTTTTCAGCTTCAGCATTTTCCATTTATATTTATTGGTTAGTGGGTGGCAGTGTAAGGGATGACTCACTCATATCTGCAGCAATGACTAATGTGCATGCACACCATACCCATGATTATTCCTGAAAACGGTTTTTGATCAGGTGCCCACTGAAGTGATCACTTTTGGTGAAAGGTTATGATAACCAGCATAATTTGATACACTATCAAATGATCATTATACAGTGAAAACATTTTTTTAAATTTAGGGTTTAGTAAATCTGACTCAGTTTACAGAACAAATGATTGCTTGAGTTGACTGGACACAGACATCATCCCAGTTTCAGGATAAAATTTCTCCCCAGTTTTTCCACAAACTATTAAAAATATCCATCCAGATATAAGTAATCACATTAACTTTTCTCCCTCATAGCATATGTATAAGTTTACTTTAGTTACCTGATAACCACTATGGCAATTAGTGTAAATTGCAATACATGGCAATTAGTTTTACGCAAGCTAGCGTCAGCATGTTGAGTTTAACTGTAGTGTAAGCACTGTGGCAGATGAATATGCAGTATATGAAGTTAATTATCCAGCACAGAGGAAACATTGTGTCATTTGCTCCTGATTTTTATAGTGAACTGCTTAAAAAGTCAGACTGTTAAAAAACAAAGTAGGTTGAAGCTAAGTATTTAGTTAGTTTTTCTACTTAGCTTGTGAAAACATAACTGTTTGGAGAACTTGCATTAGGGCTTATTTTGCAACTGTAATATCAATCAAGTGAGTTATTGAATGACAAAAACTGTGGCTTGTTAATAAATAATCAAATTAAATAATAACAAATTCATAATTAACTAATTATAATTAAATAATAATTAATGTTTTCTTTATTAAGAGAGTGGGAAAATGATTATTAAAAAATAAAGAGAAAGGAAAAAGAATGTCTTTTGAGAAAACTGGTCCATGGTTTCCTTGTTGGAAATGCAATAAATGGCTAATTTTATATCTATGTTGAAAGAAGCCAAACACACATTGATACAGTTAAGTGTTATATTAAAAAGATGTTTTTCAAGCCATAAAAGCAATAGAGATATTTGTATGAATAATGATCCCTATGTTTTCAAATGATTTGTTGTGATGTGATATGTCTGTTGTTTTTATTATCCATGTTGTAAAACTAATTGGCCCGAGGGTATAGTAAAGATTCTTGAACTTGAACTTATACTACTAATAATATACGTTTTAAACCTGCATATATCTGTCAGTATGAGCAGTTTATGTGTTTCTTTCCTATAAGCTATACCCTCATTCACAGCATTTTATTATTTGTTATGTAACTAAGTTTCTTATAACTTAATAATGAGTAATAGCATATTTAAAATAATGAATAAATAATAATGAATTGTTAATCACTTTACCAGACAACACAATAATTCAGAAATAACGATTGAAAAAACAATAATCAGGAGTCTCTGATTTTACACAACATCATCTGATAAAAATCTCTTTTACCAACATCAGCACTTTGATTTTAAAAATGTGGAATGAATTTAGGATCACGAATATATATTTGTTGGCCATGAGGCCTTTAGAGATACAGTAATAAGCTCATATTCTAAATAAAATGTATTCCAACTAAATTCTTTATAGATATTTTGAAGAAACGAACTCCTTACTTTCCGTCCTTCTATCATCTATGCTGCTTATTCCAGCTGTGCCCAAGTCCAGTCCTTGAGGACTACTATCCTACAACATTTAGATGCAATCCTTCCATCACACTTGAATCTAATGGCTGAATTTACTGATGCTTGTGGTATTCAGCTCTGCAGAGACCTGCTAACAAGTCTTTCATTTGATTCAAGTGTGCTGGAGAAAGGATGTGTGTAAAAGTTGCAGGATAGTAGATCTCAAGGACCAAACTTGGGCACCCCTAGTTTAGGTCGCAGGCAGCTGAAGCCTATCCCAGCAGTTATGTGGTGAGAGGTGAGGAACACCCTGCAGATCGCCAGTGCTTCACAGAGCCTCAAACTCTTTACCTTCACTGGTAATTTTCATTTACAGCACTTGTCCAGATGTCATACGGGTTTAAGGCAGACACTTTAAGGTGTCTACCAGTTTTTATGCTGTCTGTGCTATTTTTTTTTTTAAAGTGACACATAAAAAATATAAGAATATTAGGTTCAAGATGTTCATGCTCATATTGTGCTGATTTATTGATGCAGCCTGGGTTTCCTAAAACATCTGTTCATTGAAGATGACATCACTTAACTCCAGATCCCACAACTAGTGGTGTTGAATATTTTCCAGGTTGTGTATGTATTCCCTCCATCACTGAAAGGAGAAGCAGGCAGCATCAGATAATACATCCATCCATCGATCCATTTTCTTAACCACATCAACCAATTCTGGGTCGCAGGTAGCTGGAGCCTATCCCAGAAATCACCTGGTGAAAAGCGGGGTACACCCTGGACAGTTTGCTGGTCCAAAGAGAAAAACAAGCAAACAACCAGACACACTCACATTCACATCAGATAATACTGATATCAAAGGAAGGGAAAAAATTTCCAAGGTGGAAACTAAAAATCATCTTTCATTAATATGTTAATATTTGTTTAATAATGCCAATAAAATTTAGCCCAACTAACATCTGTTGTCTCTTGGGATCCTTCTCAATTAAAATTTAAAGTTTTATATCGGAATACAAACATAAAATTGAATCTGTTCTTGATTAATGAATGCGTAGACTTGTTTATGCTGCTGAGTTGTTTAAACCACTGCTACTGTGTCAAGGACATGTGGATTCATAATAGACAAAATGTAGTTTTTTTCTTTCTCTTTTATACACTACAGTCCCAAACTTCAGACATGTAAAACTAAATATTTTTACCATTTTTGCTTCCTGATGTTTTGTTTTCCATGTATTCAAAATTTTGATGTGCATGAGCACAACAAACTGTGTGTGTTATAGTTGTATGTGTGAAACACAGAGATCACAGAATAGGATGTGCAGTTGTGTTATGAAGAGCATTAAAATAAATATCTTAACAAATACCAAAATATGTCAGAGATATGTCGGTTCACTTTAAAAGCCAATTGTTTTACAAGTTCAGACAATATTGCAATGCAAGTTATAATCCCACCATAAAAAAGAAACTAAATTTGACCACTAAAGGTAAAACTATAAAATTTCTTCAGAATTCTTGGTGAACATTTGGCCACATGATAATGTATCAGTAAAGGGAATGCACTAACTTTGTTCACACTTAACTGCACCATTTTGCTTGTTGATGATATGTTGATGCTAATACCCTACTGGTGCTTGACTTATTTTTGCAAGAAGTCAACAAATGTGGAAATTAAATACAGCATGAATGTTGACTTTTAGTTCCAGTGAAAATCAGGTTGATATCGAACACTAATAGGATCATATCAATGTCTAATTTTGGACTAACTGGATTTTGCTGAGACGATTTACAACTAACTAAATTGACTTTTGGTCATTTGACTCTGCATCTTAGGCCCCAAATTTTTTTTATTGGATCACAAATTGGATGCTGTGCAAAAGTTGCACTGTGATGTTTAACCATTGATGGGCTTTGGTTAACATCACTTAACACTACATACTAATACTGTGCACTGAGATGGTACTTTGAGGTTTTGATTTCTCAGCTTTAAATGTCATGCTGTTTTCTGTATTCTTCATCAAATTCTCATTGCCATTAGACGTTGCCCTTACACTCAATTCCAGTCCACCAGCTTTACAGCCTGCATTTAATCAAATCATAATTAATGACACTGGTGGCCAGCTTTAATTTTTGAGTTAATGACCCTTATTTGCATCTTACCCTTTTTAATTTCTGAAAGAGCAACATACCTCTTGCACCTCTTGATACAAACAATGGCTTTTGCTCCTGTGTAAGAGATTAAACATACTTTACCTGTTTTTCTTATATTCTATTATATTCATATGATTTTGATTATGAGAAATCTCTTAGAGACACATCCATGTGTTGACTAAAAAAGCAGAGGATCAAATCACTGTACTTCTTCCACTTATTGTACAACCTACTTCATTGTGTCCCTTTTAAAGAAATACTGAGGCACATACCCATAAAATAATCTGAGTACTTATACAAAATGTTCTACTGAGACACATAGAATCAAGTCATACGACAGAATGGGCAATGTTGCATCCAGAGATGTACAATCACCAAAGTTTGAAAATGACCATCTTCCTTCTTTCATGGACATATTTAGCAAAATTTGCATTCAGCCAGCTGTAGCTCTGATTAACTGCTATTAGAATAACAATGAAGAAAAAAAAACAGCATGACTACAGAAAGCTTGGGGTCAGTACTGATGCACTAATTGTGAGGAAATTGTGTTCAGCCAGAAAGTGTATGATGGAAGTGATAATATATATCACTCCAGATATTTGGATAATGATCTTAAAAACATGCATTGCCCAAAGATGAAAAATATCTTACTAATGCCCACACTGATAAAGAGGTAATATTTTGTTCTATAAATTAAAATACTTTAAATAAGTAAAAAAAAAGTCAATACTTTAAAACCTGCATTAAATATTTAAAAAAAATATATTTTTATTGAAACAAGTCAACAGATTTTTTTATTTTCTCTTTAAGGTCAAACTGACTATTATTATCAGAAAAGCAGGAAGGAAGAAGTGATATGAGTGACTGTAGAAGAAAGAAAAAAGTTGTTGTGTCCTTATGATGTGGGAGGTGAAGGTAAGGAATTGGGGATGCAAAAGGAGGGGAAGATGATAGAGGGAAAAAAAGAAGGATGGATCACTTTCCCATATTGCATGAGGAGCAGAATCCATCAGCTTGGGGAGCCAGATGTGTGTCATGCACATCAAACTTTCTAAATTAAAGGGCCACCTCACTCCTCCACTCCCCTCTCTAATCCTGTCTCCATCTTTCCCTCTCTAACCAGTAAGTCTCACTTTGCCTTAACACACAGAGACTAGGCTAGCAGACTTTGGTGCATGCGTGCTAAACTGACTTTTCTTTTCCAAAGGAAGTTGCTGAGAGGGCCAATTTTTGCTGTTTTGCAACAAAAGTGTAGCCTTAGGATGCAAAACACATCTCTGTACAACCAAACGAGGCATGGCGGTTTATCTTATCAGATGTTAAAAGGGGTGGTGAATGTTATTTGCATGCTGCATTGATGTTCAAATAGCAGTTTGAATGCTTCCTCAGCAGGGAAAGACTGTGATTGTATGGTTGGCGAGCAAACAAGTGTATCAGATGATATCAGCCTTGGCCTACTTAACTATCCTGGGTAAGACATGACTCTGTATCATAAAAACTTCACTGGGCTTTTACTTTACATCGATCTTTCTCCAACTCTACCAATAGCTTTCTGCAAAGGAAAACCTGCAAATGCTTGCTCGTACATTCAAGTTCTCTGGTCCCGCATCTGTTGCACTTTATGGCAGCTATATGTTAAGTACATCATATTACAGTCATAAAAGGAAAGGTCTGTAAGTTGGTTGATGCAGTTTAAAGCTGCAGAGGTAATGGCACTTTTTTTAGCCTGATACACCAGACCCACACATTACTCTGTTAACTGCCAAAGGCCACGTCTGCCGGCAACATGCACACAAGATGACAAGAGTGAGAGGAAGACAGAATTGAGAGGATAGGAGATAAGTGCTTGTGGACAAGAGGGGGGCAGAAACAAGAAAAAAGATGAAAGGAAAGGTGGAAGAAAGACAGTAATAAGAAGTTGAAAGTGTCTGAATAGTAAATGAGGGTATGACACTCTCGACAGCAGAGCAACTGGATGGACACATGATGGAACTTTCATCCACATCGTGTCATTACCCTGTTAAAAGGAAATTGAGAGACATGCTTTCTTTTTTTTCTTCTTTTTAAGCTTAATTTTAGGTCCCAGAAAGGCCAGCCCATGATAAGTGAAAAAGCAGAGAAACACCCTTACCTCAGGATCTCTACTGACACGACCACAACGATGAGACCAACTTTTCCTTACTTTGAGGACTACACTTTGACTGTACAGCCAGATGAGATTTGATACCTGCGATTCCCCAGTTAATCCTAGTTAGAATTCAAATAGCAGAGAAATCCTTGTCTTTCTCTTGCTCTTTTTCACTCTTTCCCCCTCTCTCCATCTCACTTCCCCTCCCTTTCTCTGGCGCCGGGCACAGAAAAAGCCTGACCTCTGCGTTTTCTTCCGTCCTTAAGATTGGTTTTAAATACTCAGCAGATTAAAGCACAGGCATGAAAGCTCACATTAGCCATATATTTAAAAATCCCCCTGGCCGATAATCCATGTATTTGTCAGAATCAAACACAAGGGAATAGAAAAGGGACCAATGGCATGATGAGTAGCCTGAGCCAGATGTATTGTGAGGGGAATTAGAAAGAGAGAGATACATTTAGGAGAATGTGGCCCAAGACGAAAAGTCCTTCAAGATGATTATTGAAATTCACTCAAGACTGGCTCACATGAGCGTTTGGCAGGACAAAACGAACTGTAGCAATTTGACGACCTCTGATGGCCTTCAGTGTCTGTCTCATTTTTGGAGTGCGCACACACACACACGCACACAAATGACCTGTAATTCTGCAAAACCAAATCTAGCGCTCTTTTTTCATCCTAATCCTTAGCTGTTCTTTCAGGACTCTCAAAGATGTGTAAAGGTTATTAATAATAAACTACAAACCTTGAAACTTTAGCATTTCACTGTGCTGTTTAAGCTATTATTAACTTATAATAAAGAAAATGCAGATGATTGAGATGTTGTATCTGCTTCAGCTTAAAAACTTCACATCTTGTGTTCTTATAATAAATCATTGTTGTGAATATCTTATTTTTCCTCTCCTTTTTAACTTTAACACTTTCTGTGAGGCAGTTGGACAACAATCTTTTAAACCAATTTTGAAACATTTATCATGAGTGCTAGTTAAATGGCACCCATATTACTATGCTGCTATGTTTTTTCTGCTTATTATTATTTTTGTTTCTCACTCCTTTACCCGTACCCCCACAAAGGTTAAATCAAAACATGTGACTCGATCGCGAATAGCGTGTTATGACTTATTTTGACAGAAATGTATATTTTCCCATCATACGAATGAACTGGAAATGAGCCCCAAAAACCAGCTCACTTTAGAGCTTTATACCTCAGCCATGTTTTCACCTAAAAACACCATTCAAAGTTTAAACAGTTTAAACCTGAAAGGACATTTTCATACCTGTTATAGTTTTGACACAATCATAGTTTAAAAATTGGAAAAAAATCAGAAAATGTTCTCCAGTCTAGTGCACTCTAATTCTGCTGCACAACACTTGAGTAAAACTGTTTCAAAGAAATGGCTCACACCCAGAGTTTTTGTCATACATGGTTAAACTATATATCAAAACATAGGAAATTTTATTGACTACAAAGTTGATATCAGCTTCAGATTACTAGTAGTTGTGGTTTTTGAGTTATGGAGGTCCAAAGGTAAGAAGGTCTACTTTGTTAGCTTGAGAGAGAAGAGCGTGTGGTCATAACAAAACTTTGAGGGCAGTCTAGGCTTGGCCCGGACTAGATCTGCATATGTGTCAGTGTAAATAAATCAATATGCCTGTCTGTGTGTTTGTCCTTCTGTGTGTACATGGGATGTATTCTCTTTCATAGACATCAAATGCATTTCAGTAGATGTGTCTGTTCATGGCTCCTCCTTCGTGCTCATGATAATGTTTGTTGTGGGCGTAACCTCGCGGGACCTCCGTCTGCTGCAAAGTGGCGATTGCACAGGGCCACATACCGCTGGGTTGGCATCCATCAGAATTTCTTCAGAAATGTTCTAGTTTGGGCTTATTATCTGGGATAGCACACTGATATACAAGCAGGAAGAAGAGCTGAACAGATTATTGAGACAAGCTCATTTTCATAATTCTGTGACAATTTGCAACAAATTACAAGGACTGTGTACCCGATTTTTCCTTTTGTTTTATAAACAGTTGTTAGTGAAACTATACTGTCATTAAGCAGGAACTATAAGTTAAAACCCTGCGGGTGAATAGTCTTGGAAGCTGGCATGTGTAGATCAAAAGAAATCATTGAGCCTTTCACCACCACAGTACATATATACAAACATAACATAAACGTCAGTAACCAGTCAGTGAATTCTACATCCAAACTTGAATGAAAAACATGTTGCTTTCAGTGATGTGAAGCCTTCAAGGTTGTGAAAACTACAGGACATTAAATGTTTTATTTGATTTGATTTAGCTAAAACGAGCGAACTTGTCATGAACTGAAGAGAGCTTTTGATAACACAAGGGGAAAAAAATAGAAAAGTGTGATGTCCTCCTGAATGGATGGAGGGGTGGAGGATAGAGGAAGGGAGTGGGTGACTTGTTTGAAATAAATGAAAGGAAATCTATTTATCTTCAATGTCAACAACATGCTTTTGTCAAAAGTTTTTTGTGTATATGTGTGTGTAGTGTCAAAGGGCACGGAGTTGTACAGGCAGAGGGAAGTTTTTTGTGTTGTCATGTGGGTATCTGATAAACCTGGAGGCTGCTGTTATAATTGTTAATATGAATGTTTTATCATTTAGTTCCTTAAATGTAAGTAATCTTTGATTATTTATTTTCTTACTGTACATGCTGAAACACTACACTTTCAGGTTTAGCCACAAAAATCTGTTCTCACTTTTACTTTTCTTTGTGCATTTAGAGTATATTGCTCAGTGTTTTGTTTCTGTGAGACAGCTACCTCTCATGACATCTACCAACCAATCTAGTCCTAAGCTGCCGATTGTCTCAGAGTTATTGGACATGTCAGCTTAAAGCTGAAAACGACACTAATGTGACAAAGCTCTCTGGGTTACATCTCTTTCTATTGCATTAAAAATCTTCACCACAGCAAAGACCTGCAGCAAATCGCACCATCAGAAACACACACACAGAAAAGCATGAAGTCAATTCTTTGCTATCCCTTCTCTGCATTTCTCCATGCCTTCTCTCTCTCTTTCATTTCTTAAACCAGTTACTGACAGCACACAATGCAGAGGTAAAATCTTCCTCTGTGTGTGTGAATGTGTGTGTGAGTGTGTGATGCTTTCAGAGACAAAGACCCCTGCTGTAGGGAGTCCTGTGGGAAAGGCGTGCGGCCGGAAGATGTGAGCGCGCTGGCGAGTGATAATGTCAGCTGGAGAGATACGGCGTGTCATTTTACACAACCACACATCAAAAAAGACAGTGGGGGGAGAGAAAGGAGAAGACAGCATGTCATTTGTTTGCTTTGATACAAGATCGCAAGAGGGGGGGCTGCAAGGCTCTGCAAATGCATGTGTGTGCTTTTTGACAGCGTGTTTTTATGTCCTGCATGTGAGTAGATGAAGGGAAAAGATTTGGGGGATATTTCCTAAATTTCTTGTATTAAATTACATTTAAACTGACATGCATGATGACTGGAACAGTTATGTCATGACTGACTTGGGAGCTCCACAACCTGCATGGAGCATCATGCAGGCCTTGTCTCTCTCTCTCTCTCTCTCTCTCACACACACACACACACACACACACACACACACACACACACACACACACTCACACACACAGCTTCAGTATGAGTTGTTTTTGTTGTTCTTTTTTTTTTTCTTTTATCTAGTTTTACCATCATGATAATAAAAAACTGCATGAATCTAATGGGATTATTTTCAGAATTTCTTTATCCAAAATTAAGCTTTTTTGTGCTAAAAGCTGATCAGATTTAACACCAAATATTCTTATTTTATTTAAACCTATGAAACAATGCAGAAAACATTTTAAGTCAATTTTATGTCTCAATTTCTTGTGACTTCTCAGTAAGCGGTGCTTTGCAGGACTACTGGTTCAGTTTCACTGGTGGTCAAGGTTGATCCTGACGAGTCATGGTGACACATGGCAGCAGTCTGAGCAGGTTCAAAAAAGAAATAATTGACAGTCATTTCCTGGGTTCTATTGCCTCTGCTCAGGTCAGTCTTAGTCAAACATGAGAGAAATACTTTCATTTGTGCTCCTTTTTACCTTTTTTGCAGTCACCGTTGCTCTGCTTAAAATAAAGTGATGATTATTTTCAGGTAAGGAGATGTATTTCAGTGTCAGACTTTCTTTTCGTGAACTTTGGTTAAAAGGTGAAACATTTTTTAATTCAATAAGCATACAGCACTGCACTTAATATGAAATATGGTTAATATGATATCGCTGCAGGCACAAAAAGCTCAAGTTTCACCTTAAAGCTATCACAGCAAGGCTGTTAGTTCCAAAACCAGTGAGTATGTGATATTAAAACCTGGAGCCTGAGATAAAAATGTAAGCAGGAGTAATAAAAGTAAAGCGCATTCATGACATGCAATCAGACATTACTCCATCAGTGTCAGCTACGGTTAAGATGTGTGTGTGTGTTTTTTGTTTTGTTTTTTTTTGTTTTTTTTCGCTTTTTGAGGTGAAATCACAGCTTTCAGATAAGTTTAGTCAAGTTCAGACTGCAGCATTTACCACATGAATAAGTTAAAATATATGGTATAATAAAAGGCCCTGTTAATGTAGATTTTTTTCATATCAAGTATATTTAAACACCTATTAACAAAAGATTACACCTGCAACTTAATCTGTATGCAGCATTTTTCTGACAATATTTAAAATCAAGAACCAAATAACTGGACTGCACAGACGTATTACGCTTTGCACAAATCGGCGACTAGGAGCCAAAGAATTCAAATCAATTAAGGTATTAAAATTACCCCTAAAAATAGTATGAATTTCTATTGTTCATTGATTTTTGTAAGTGGGCGGTATAATGTCAAAATTAACTCTAAACAAAGGAAGGTTAAGGAACTATTATAAAATCATGATGAATTTAAAAACATAATAATGAACCTCAGTGCTTAAAGCTTAAAATGGCAACACTGAAAATGAACTTTGCATATGAAAGTTAAAAGAAAATTACAGCTGAAATCCTCCCTCATCTTTGAGTCAACAGCCACTTGGATGGTTAATCCTTCATCCCTGCAAACGTTTCTTCTTTTCCTATTAAATAAAGATTCTGTATCTTTTTAGGCTGAAAATTCTGCTTCAAAGACAATGAAGTTTCTCTTACTTATGTCTTCAGTTCTGCTCTTTTTTTTTTCTTTTGTTTCTGGGTCTAGTTAGTCCGCTATTCGATGTGCACACCAATCTGCTGGAAACTCAACTGCCAGGTCACAATTGCTTTAAAATGAAGTGAGTCCTTGAGGCTTACAATAAGATCTTCTCTGGCTCTCTCCTTGGCTGTCGCTGCATATGTGGAAAAAGTGTGTGTGAGTGTGTGTTAAAACAGCTTGTTAACACATACACTACCGTTTGGACAGGACTCTCTAATTATTGCCTTCTTAAAATATAAATATGATAAACACATTTTCTGAGCATGACTTCCCCCCTTATTTCAATTCAGTGTGTCTGCATGAGTGTGTGGTTGTGGGATGTGGAGCAGCTGTAACAGTAAATATGTTTGAGGGTAGCTAATAGGAATCAGGTGATGAATCTCAACAATTGCTGTATGTATATTAGGAAAAATATGCAGATGACGTTGTCTGCACCAAAAGCTATATGGACTAAAATACACTTTGTTCAGAAGAAATGCGCTACAGGAGATGTGGAGAGGATTCCTCTTCACGCCTTCGGTCATTTATTGCCCTGAGATGCTGAGATGCTGTAGCTGTGCTGCAGAGCCACAGTCTGCTGTTGTCTTTGCATAACCACAGAGGCGGCAGTGGTATGTTTGGATGTGTATGTGTGTGTATATGCTTCCTTCCCACTTTGTCTTTATTTGTAAACATGCACACTCATATGTTGTACCAGAGTGGGTGTGGGCACATCTAAGCGTGTTTGTGAATGTTTAGATAATTTGCTCTCTGCACTGTGTTCCCATTTTGGCTCTGTTTATTTGTATACGTGTATATTTGTGCGTGTGTTTGTGTATGTTTGAGATTTCACTTGGAGCTTGACTCTCAAGGCATTGTGGGGGATTTTGTGGGAGTTGTTTGTAAACATCAACAGCTGTAAGTTTTATTTTATTGCAGCTTTATTTTACGACATTATTCCCAGATGGCTGCTTAAAGCTGGCTGTTTTTCAAGTGTCTGCCACACATCCTGCACTTCTTCAACTCCCGCTCACCGCCTCTCACATTATTTTTGCTTTAATATGAAACAAATACCATGATTCAGGCCTGTGCACAGTCCGGTCCAGAGTAAAAGTACACACACAGGCCAGAATCTCAGTAAAAAATCTCACATTCAGCTGATCAGAATGAGTTATTCAAGTTGGTGGCAGGAGGGCTTTTTTTCTCGTTTCTACCAGCACTGTGACACTGTGGGTGAGCACTCCCATATTTCTCTTTAATTAAGCCAGGAAAAACCTTGTAGTACAGCCAACCCAGCTCATGTAGCCACTTATGTTTTAATTTAATTACCTGTCCACTTTGATAATTATTCCCTCTGATTAACCGAGAGGGAAAGGTTCCTAAATGGGATGGGAGACGGGTTAGAAGGCCAAACTGCATTTTCCTCCTTTTCACCACGAATGAACAAGTATGAGTGTGTTGGATTTAGGTGTTCAGCCCAGCTCCACATGATCCAGTTTCATATCTGGCCTGCAAAGTTCTGGCTGGCTTAGATGGTGGAGAAGATCAGAACCTCCTGAGCTTCTTGTGTTGTGTTTAATCCTGTAGTTTTTTCCAACCAGGAGCTAAAACAGACAAATAACAACAAGCAGATTGTGATTGTATAAGCTGGCGGTGATTGATACTGTTAGTCAAAATGTCAGGCGTTACACAACAACAAGCACAAGAGTGATTCAGTCTCTTTGCTCTTATTGCCTATCACTCATTTGCTCTCTACAAACACAGCTGCTAGGATTTTGTTATAAACTTCATCCTCGAACCTTTTTTCAGATCAAACTTGAAAGTGCTCCTTACTAATAAGAGCCACTTAGAAAAGCATCGCTCATCACCTTTCAGTCGCTCACTTTAGCACCCATCAATTCTCTGGAGTTACTGAAGACACGGGACAAAGTCTTTTCTGGCGAAACCTGTCACACTCAGAGCAGAGAGCGAGTGAGTAAAAGAGCTCACACACAAATACACACCTAAACTTTTGCTCACATCCCGCAAAGGCATATTTTTAGAGGTATTGATCGTCCTAATGAATGTGTTGTGATTTACTGCAGCCGCGGCTCATTGTTGGGTGGTGCTGTGATGGACTGCCATCATTTTGAAAAGGTAAAAGCTTCGATAGAGGAAAGGCAGGAGAGAATCCCATTTAACAACCAAAGCAATAATGATTCCAGGATCTTCTTTTGAGTTATGGCTTTTTTTTGTCTCTCCTATCTTTTCTTTTTTTTCTTCTTTTTTTTTGCAGTGACAGGTATGATGTAATTTCCAAATTTCATCAGTAATCTCAACACTGATTATGCTGTCAATTAGTAAATGAATGTGGTGGCAAAAAAAGGCAGTAATAACTCAGCAAAGGAGTTGTCAAGCTTCCAAAATATATAAAGGACGTAGTGAGGAAGGCAGAGGAAAATGTTTCTAATCACAATAACTGTCTAATTGCGAGATAGATGTATCACAAAAGGGAGCCCACTTTTCTCATTCTTATATTTTATTTGTAGAATGTAGATTATGAGATGTTAAAGGTTTTTGTTTTTTTAACTATTTTTTTGCATTTATCTGTTTTTATACATGTTTGTGTGTCTTGTTAGTCAAGGGACTGCAGATGGAAATTAGTTCTGAGAGCTATAATCTGGTACTAGACATATTTTCTCTGTGATTAATGTTGATGTACATGGTCCCTGTCAAATAAAGCAAATAAAACAAACAAACAAAACAAACTTTTTTTTACATTGACATTAATCTTTGTTGCCTAAATCAATCTTTCAGTGTTTAAAATTAAACTTATTCAACAATTAATTCTGCCAAGTGGAATAATTATTTTGTAAGCTATTAATGTAGGTGTTTATTTGTTTGTTTCTTGCTAACATTGAGAGGAGTTCTTGTTTTTGTTGCTGGGAAAGCTGAAGAAACCAAGTTTTTCGCAGCAGAGTTGTGTTTGTGTCATAATGCTTTTTGTTTCTGGCGGTTTCTGAGCTCAAACTTTGTGCAGACTAACATCTGTTCCTCTCTGCCTCCACAATAGCACAACTCAGCAAGGATGCAAAGCGAGGTCAAAAGATCAGTGCCTTCCCCTCATCCACACACACACACGCGCGCACACATACATTTTGGAGAGCGACAGAGAGATGCCTCTCACTGGCTGCTGTTTCATTGTGCGCCAGAACTTTGAGAGGATAGGCCAGCGTCGAAAACGCGCACCTGCTTTACAGGCATTACGGTAGCGAGGCAAAACTGTCCCCCTCAAACACACACACGCTGGCATACACACACATGCAGCTCTAGTGATTCAACCCTGATTTGCAGCGAACGAGCAAGCAACAGACGGGATGCCAAAAAGTGAAGATCGGTGGAGAGGTTATACGCGCTGAATGAGTCTCCCGAAGAGATAGCCACGGAAACAAGAAGAAGCCGCGTTGTTTCTCCTCGGCAACTTGCGCACAGTGCCAGAGTTTTAGCGGCAGTATTGTTCTTACTTCACTCCAGAGGGGCCACTCCGAGGAGAGAGACGCACACAAAAGGGAAAAGGAAAGGACTAACGACCACGTTTTGTCGCTTAAAGTAATGATCCTGCGGTCTTAGTTCCTAGATTTCTCTGTCTCTTCCTCTCTTTCCTCTCTGTTCTTTTCCTTTTTTTTTCGTCCCGTCGGTTTGTGTCCCCTTTGTCGCCTTGAGAGAGTGGACGCGTCGGGGTCTGAGGAGCAGAAGCGGGCTGTCCACATGGTCCAACCACTGGCGTGAAAGTTGACTTCTTCAGAAACCAAGAGAACAGGTTGATGCATTATCTACACTTTCCTTTTTCCCCTTTTGTCTGTCTCACTCTTCCTCCTCTCTGTGCTTCCATTGAAACTCTTGCCACGCGCATTTATTCAGAAGGAAAAAAAAGAAGAAACGGCCGAACTTCAACTTTTCATCGCACATTGTAAAAGTGCCGCAAGTCGGTCCAATAAGATAAAAGGTTATTAGAGTTTTACTCACTTTCAGCTTTTCCTCTTCAACACTTTCCTCCGTCAGTGTTTCATTAGAACGTTGTCTTCTTTTTTTAAGTGAAACTTTTTACACTTTTCAAAACCGCTTACAGGCACTTAAAACATTTAAAATATAACTATGTCTCAACCTTTTACATACTTAAAAACTTAAACCCCCACCTTAAAAACTTGGATGGTTTTAAGTGAATAAGCTACTGAAATGTAAGTTTGTTTAATTTGTTTTCTTAAAATGTTAAAAAATCATCGCTTTTCTGCTTTATAGAAAATAAAACGTTTTTTGTCCTTTTTCCCTTTTCGTCCGGGTGAGGAAAACATAAGATTAGCAGAAATTATTTGAAATGAGGAAACAAACTTAAACTTCGCCTCCTTGTTAATAAGATATGCAAAGGGGGTTTGGTAGTGAGCAACGGCGGATTATGTGGTGATAATTTTACGCAAACGGTCACACATTGCGCTCTCAGAATTCTTTGATAGCTTCCATCTTTTTATACTTGCCCATTTTCTTTTTTTTTTTAATCTTTTCACGTTTTAGACATATTTAATATTTAAACAAAAACGTTCAATTTAAAAAGGACATTACAGCCGTTCACTGGAGATAATAGAGCCCTTGTCTCAAGAAGAGAGAAAAAAAGCTTTCTTGAGTTGACATGGTCAATAGGTCTGAGGGACAATACTTTCTTTTCAAACGATTTTGACTTTTGAAACTGGAACCGCTCTGTGAGACCTCACTGAGGTTTGATGTTTCTGTGGTATTTCTGCTCAGACTTCACTGGATTTAATACATTTCCAGTCGTTTTGTTTAAGAACTGATCTGATGGAGAAAGTAGTAAAACTTGGGTTTTACGGTAAATTTGGAATTGATGAAATCTGTAGAGGTGTAAAAAAGTGAAAAGTACAGCATAAATGCGCCTTAGTCCTTTTAGAATAATCCTTAAAACGGATGGGATAAAGAAAAAATAAAAGAAAACACACACACACACACTTCTGCTTTTTGGAGCAAATGCAGTATCCATCTACACTTGGACCTGTCTTAGACGTCATTCTAAAAATAATAAATTGAAGGGAACTAATTCAAGTCAGACCTCTTAATGAGCCGTGTTTTTCCCCACAAACCGAGTCGAAGTAGGCCTGCACCTCTAAGGAAAATATTTTTTTCTCCGATAAACAAAGCAGATTTATTCTTAAGATTGTATCTATTTTTAAAATGTATTATTCATGAGTTAAACAGGCAAATTCAACAAAATTTATATTTAAACGACGCCGCGCCCAGCAGCATGCAGCACAGCCAGAATAAGTTTTCATTAAAAAAGGAACAAAAAACTTCTGTAACTTTCCTACCTAATAAGAAAATTCCCATAATCAAATATCAAACATCTGCCAGAAGATTCCATCGTGTCAAACTAATTCAGTTCCCTGATGATTGAAAGCTGCAGACCCCAAAAAGAAGGAGAAATGAAATGACAATTAATTGCTGTTAGTTGTCCGTCATTCAGAGAAAAGCGTTCAGGCCGTGCGGGTGCGCGCGCTGACACGGGCATTATTGCTCTGTGATTGATGGGCGCGGGGGCATTTGGCATAATTAATTTTATTTACTGTGTCCTCTCTCTGCTGTTGTCCCCCCTACACCCCCCACACCCCCTCCCTGTCCTCTGTGGCGGCATTTCCGCGACGTGATGACACACTTTTAATTGCACTTTAATAGAAGATCCAGCGGGAATGAAAAAGCTCTTAATCACGTTTTACGACCTTGTCACAGTCGGTGTCAAACAGGAAAGCAGGTATTTTGTGGTGGCGAGCAGCCTCAGGTGTTCGCTGGATGCCGAAAAAAAATACAACAACAACAAAAAACAAACAAATTAAATGTAGTTTTCACACGGAACATCAAAAGCTTCATAAAAATCCGCATTGATCAGTTTTTGGGTACAGTGGCCCCTCACACAAATATAAATGGGTTTATTTTGCTAAAATGTGAACTATTCTCTTTTTAAAATCTTCATTTTCTCTGACACTTCACATATTCATATACTTATCTGCAAACTTTTACAAGCAAGTTGGCCTATTCTTAAAATGTTTAGCAGTTTTTGAGAGCTTTAATACCCAACTGAATATCTTCTTGCCTCATTATCATTTGTAAATTATATTAAGTTAATTTAAACGATATTAACTGTTTCCTGAAGTCTGTCAAATAATTAAGAAGCTGATTTAGATTTTTGAGTAATGACTTTTACTGCTGACTGCTTTCTCTGTGATATATAGGCCTATATTCTTTGAAGATTGGTTTTAATTTTTAGACTTGGGTTAAAGAAAATACTGGTCTACTTAAAATAGTTCTGTGTGATTTATATTTATAACACTGATTTTCACTGGCAAACCTCAAACAGAAGCTCTTCTGCGAGACAAAAGGTTTACACTTCGGTTCAAACTCAGCAGCATTTACAAACTGTATGAAACCACTGTAAATGTGACATTATGTAATTCATTATGTCATTGTGTATGTATATAATTTTTCTCATGGATATGCTATATTATCTGTGACACATCTTCTCATAAAATAATATTAATATGTAGTGAATGAAAAGAATATCTGGGCAGGAGTAGTTATTTGGGAAAAGGCAGATTTTACATCTGGAGGAAGCCAGAGGTGTCAGAGACAGATTGACTCTGCTCTCTTTTGTGCCCGATTCTGTGTTTGCTTCAGCTTTGCCACCTTTTTCATATGACTTGCTTACTTTTCCGTCTTGCCGTTTTTTTTTCTCCCTCCCCTTTCAACAGCTGTGTCTTTTCCATGTCCTGTTTTGGTTCATTGTTTGCAGGAGTTGTTCATGTTCTGCAGATTTTTATCACTTTCAGCTTTTCTTTTCTCAACCAGACAATTGTTTCTGTTATGCTTACTGTCACATTATTTAAATGATGATTTTTCAGCTTGGTGCTGTGTGTGTGTGCCAGGGTGTGACTGACTGGAGCCATGTACGAGGCTATGTCTAGAGACAGGCGATAATGGTTGTGAATCTTGTGCGCTTTCAAACCCCTTCAGTGGGATTAAAAGCCACCAACATGATTGTATTAGTCCATAAACTCACTCAGAGAGTCCTTACCTACACGTGAATGTACGTGTAGAAGAGTGTATATATCTGAGTGCAGAAGAGAGGGTGTGTGTGTGTGCATGAGAGTGCTTTTTTTTCTCAATTCACCTGTCCTGCTTGAGTGAAAATGGACAGTATTTGAAGTTTTAAATGTTCTGTGCGTCGGTAGCACTGATAGCTTGCCTGTCCGTTTCTACAGCTCTGGCACTCTCTTCATTAAAACCCTCCAGCTATCCTAAACCCACAAGTGGGCTTTTGGCTCCAAAGTGATGCTGAACAGCACCTCATATACAACACCTATACGTGTAGGGTTTGACCTGTGATAGATATTCAGATTTACTTCGATTATATCATTTAATGCATTACTGCTTAAAAGCAGAAATAGTTAAATTTTTAGTATCGTTTCGGTGGGCTTTGAGAGTCGCAAAAAAAAAAAAGTGCAGGCATTTAAAGTCCTGATGCTGATTTTTGAGCTTCAACTCTACGGAATAAGTACAGTAGTTATTTTATGATCGTAAATTTGTTTTTTTTATTTATAATTAACCTTCAATGAATCGTTGATTTTCTACTAAACAGCTTTTACATTTTTTTCTGTGATATCAGAAGTTGTTAATTGAAATAAAATATCAATTAAGGCTTGTTACTGCTTTTAAAATGTTAATGAAATATAATTGAAAAACTAATGAGTGTTATTGCATATGGGGGGGTGCTCTGGTTGTGTACTGGAGTGATTGCACGGTAAAACTGCAGCCACATTGCTTTTGACTGAGGCCTGATTATACATGTGGTTCTAATTGAACCTGTTATTTAGGAGAAGCTGAGGGCTGAACACTAGTGTGAAAGTGGACATGTTTGTGTCTGCATGCGCTTATAATAAAGCCCACGCATTTTTGGAAGATTAGATGTGTTTTTTTTACAACGAATTGATGTGGTTAAAGTAAAAAAGTTGGCGGACAGCAGATTAGGATGAGAGCAGGGAGATTCTGAGAGAGGTCTTGGGAGGCTGACCACCTGCATGAGCGAGAGGATGTTGCTTAGTTACTTTTTTTTGTCTTTTGTGGCTTTGAAAGAGCTGTCATTGCTCATGTGGTGACAGCAACTTCAGCCTAATTTTCTCAAATTTACGCACTCTTCCCTCTGATTGATAAGGCGATCATTTAGTCTGACACAGTGGTTTAGTCCTTGGTCATTAACATGTCTCTTCCTCTGAGATGAGACATTTCCAAAGTTTTTTTCTTTTCAGTTTTTTCTTAAATTTGTGTATGAGGTGGCTGAGATGCAGGCTGTCTCAGTGGTGTGTCACCAGCTCCACCACAGCATTGGCCCATTAACAGCTGATGGATGTGGGAATAAGTGACCTAACAGTTCAGAGCGGAAGAGATGGTTTCCTTTGGGTGGAGAGACGGGGGGCAGTTGGGACAGATCGAAAATATGAGGGAAAGGTTGTATGATGTAGAGGGAAACAACTGTGTGAGGGTTAAAGACGTGGGTTGTTGTAGTCGAGGAAGCATTAGATTAGCCTCTCCAGAGTGTGTTTGGCACCTGAAGCCGCAGCAGAGCTCGAGCTAAAAGAAAGGAGTTGTGGTGAGAAGAAGTGTGGTGGTCTTAAAACAGATCATGAAGTAAGCCATTCAGAGAGAGGACCTGGTTAGTGGCTTAATTCAGGTGGAGCACTCGAGATGGTCAATGCAAGCGGTGGAACACAAGCAAGTTGTGCGCAGGCGCCGGAAAGACGCCTGTTGTGTTGAAGCAGAGGATCTTCATGAAAAAGCTCTCATCGGTCGTTGTGTCCCCTGCTAACTCTGCATTGCTTCTGACAGCTGTATTTGTGTTATGGATTTTCCTTCACTCTATCCCGTCTCGCTTCCCTTTTCCCCTGCCTCCCTCTCTCAGTAGTCGGCTCCCTCCTCTCCATTGCCTCCACCCTATGACCTTTTGTAAGCACTTCATCAGAGAGCCGTTGGTGTTTTCTAAAGCTCCGCGACAAACTGACAGGGCAGCCGTCAATCGAGCGGGTAACCGAGGGAGCGGAGCAGCGGAAAGCTTCCCTCTGAACAATGTGAATAAACTTTCTGCAGCGCTGCTTTAATGTGTATTGAAAGGATGGCAGAGAAGGGCTGGTGACAGCTGTAAGGCGCTACACTCCCAATATTGTGGATACACACACAGATTCCCACATATTGTAGATTTTTTTGGACCTTCTGGTAGGGCATCGTGTTGTTCTTGAATGCTTGTTTGTCTATCGTGGTGTGGCGACTGCCCGGATGAAATGCTGAGATTCATATGTTCACATGAAGGTCCATAAACTCAGTCGCAATCCTTAAATGTAATCTCTAGTGTGGATTTGGGTTCTTACCAGGTAGCCCATTTCATTCCTCTACTTGGCAATAGAGTTATCATATAAATTCAATCTAATATATTTTAGCGTTTTCTTTTATTTGCATCAGAATATTTGAATGAATTCAACTTGGAAGACTGCAGATTATCATATGATGATAGGAAATTAGCCATGCCGCATTTCCCTTCATCCTAGTTCTTTACCATCCTGTGCCAAAGAGGTAATAACCATTTAAATGCATCTCATTATGTTTTCTAATCCGTAAAGTATCAAGATGTTGGCTAACACAGGCGAAAGTGAGGCTGGAGCTCTGGCGTGCTCTGCTCTTTTATGGTATTAGTATTTGTGGTATTAGTTCCAGGGGACATGGGATGCCTACTTAAGCTATTAGCATGTGAGGCGCCGCGAGATGATCCATCCCCTGACAGGACGAGCTGTTAGCCAGTGTTAAACCAAATCACAATAGGCTGCCTGGGTTGACGGATTGACAGAGCTCCAGCGCACCACTGGCCTGCCCCTTCATTCCTCCTCAACTACATAACATCACGGAGATTTATTCACATTCAAAGGGAGCCGAGCAAGGGAATTTACTTTCTTTAAACTTCTGGAGAAAATACTTTGGGATATTATCTTAGAGGAAATGTGGTGCGTGGTGATCAGGCTAATGGAGACAGACTAAATGAAGTGCCACTCTCAACTTCTTCCATCTTGGAGAAAGGAAGGTGTGGGCTCTGCTCAGCGGGTTTGGGACTCAGTTAGCCTGCTTTAAAAACAAACAAACAAACAAAAAAAAAAGCAGGGGACATAAAAGAAGGAAAGACAGCCAGAGTCACTGCTGTTACTATTGCTTTTAGGTATTGCTAATGGATTTAAAGGATGTTAATGTGACCGAGCTTTTGCTTGCCTTTGTTGTGTGTGTGTGTGTGCGTGTGTGTGTGCCACTGCAATTAAATGTCAATCAACTGGTGACCCTCCACCTCTCTCCTACTCAGCTAGAATTCCACAAGTTTTAGGTTTAGTTTTCCACTCAGCTGCCGGGGAGGAAGTACAAGCAGGCCATCGCAACTTCTGATCCTATTTTTTATCGATGAGCAGAAAACTATTGATACCACCTCTTCAGGAGGCAAATATAAAAAAACGAAAAGTTTCCAGCGGGGCGAGGGAGCTGTGTGGTAAAGCAGCTTGTGCTGGTTCATCAACAGCCGTTTTTTTTTTCCTCCCTGTGCGTGGCCGCTCTCTGAGCATTGAAACTAAGTGTGTATGCACGTCTACACGTGCACGCCTGTGTGTGGTGGGCATTGTTGACCGAGAGACATCTGCCACTAGATTATTCCCAGCTGTTATCTGAATAATTGTGTAATCCCCCCCACCCCCTTCCACACTCCCCCTTTTACTCCCTCCTCCTTCCTCTCCTCCTTCGCTCCCTTCTTGCCCCCATGTCGCTTCTTCCTCCAACTGATGAGACGGAGAGTGATGAGTCTCTTCTCTCTATGGCACACCGGGTTGGTTCAAGACTGTTTATGAGTGTGTGATTTTTCATCTGTGTATGTGTAAGTGTGTATTTCTACAGCCCCTGGTCACCAGTCGTTGTCTGACATTTGTAGAGGGATTTGAGCAGCCACCCCCCCCCCCCCCCCGCGCCTCCTCAACCCCACTCCCCCCCACCCCAACATGCTCTTCTCCCTCCACATCTCCTGCTTTCCTCCCCCGTGGCTCTCGGGGAAATAAAAGTAGCCTAATCCTGCCAGATCAAGACTGCTGTCCACCACAGCTCTACCAGCCTGTGAATTAGAGCCAGCTCTCATGTTCCTGAGGAAAGAGCAGAGAGCGCACGGAGATGGGTGTGTTTGCATTGTAGGCTGTTGGCCTCTGTTTGCCGGTAAAGTCTTGGGCAGGCGGCGTTGGAAAAAAAAGGCAGAACGAAAAAACAGGAGCTTGAAGTGTGTGCTGAGGGGAAAAAAGATACTTGCTTTGTTTTAAAAACTGCTACATTCCAGATAAGTTTTACATTACGATGCATAAAAAAAACATTTTCTAGACTTTTTTTTGTCAACTTAAATTTTCTGATTGTTTTTATAAACCTAGTTTTTCTTTTTAAACTTGCTTTAAAGTAAAATGAAGTCTTTTAAGAACAAATTAAAACAGTTTTCTTTTGGTTGGAGTAAAAAAAAACATTCAAACATACTAGTGTCACAGTATCTACAAAGACACAATGTTTAAACATATTCCTGTCACTTCGCTGTCAACTTTTAACAAGACATATAGAAAGAAAGCGTACTTAATTACACTGTATTATTTAGATTTCAATAAACAGTCTGTTGCTTCTTGCTCCGCTTGAGTCTTCTCTCACTTTGCTCTCTTGAACACTTTAGGATAAATTTTTGTCAGTCACAAGTCGACACACACACACACACACACACACACACACACACACACACAGACACACAGACACACAGACACATAGACACAATGTGTGTGTCTGCAGATGCCGAGCTGCCTTTATTTCTGATCCGCAGTTGGCTGGAAAGCATTATTTTCCCTGTTGGTCCTCCGACGTCACTCAGTATTCATTCATTTCTTGTTCCTCTTTTTGGTGGTACACTTTCTCCTATCCGTCTACCCCCCCCCCCTCGCTCCCCATCTCCCTCCATCGTGGGTCCTCTCCCCCTCTTCTTGCCATGTATAATTATCGATGCTCTGCACTCTTCATTACAGCCAAGATGTCATCACAGTTTACCTCTCATCACCTGCTTTTCATACCATATTTGAATAAGGATGATTTTTTTTCTTTTTTTAGTCTCATCTGCTTACGTTCATGATATAGCTTTTTTTTAAATTTCCAAAACAATGA
>JBAMHX010000004.1:25573987-25598272 GCA_037177515.1 Pseudomugil tenellus
TTCAAGTTTTTTAGGTGTTTAAAACAGTTAAATATAATATTGTTTCTTGCACTAATGACAAAACAATTTTAAAGAAAAATGTATTTAATAAGGAAGGTAAATCTTACTGATTTTGATTTATGAAGTTGTTTAACCATGCTAGTACTTAATCCATTGTGTACATGTGTGGTAGAGTAAACTATGTTTTCTCAGTACACTTGTTTGGAAGAAGAGATTGTTCTTCACAGATTTTAGCCAAGCAGTTCTTAAAAAAGAGAAAGAAAAAAAGAAATTTCTGCTTTGTATATGCAACGAATGGTTGTGAGGCAACACAATGTTTATTTTAAGTGGTGCAGAGAACCCTGGAAATTTTCTTCTAAAAGTAAAGACATTTATTACCGGCCTGTAATGTGGCCTCTTGGTTGTTAGATTATCAGATGCCAGAATGCCCATTTGCCCACTGAAGGTCAGCGCTGCCGTATGCAACCTGTAACCCTAATCGGCAACTTCTGCTGCAGCAGGTTTCCATTGTCTAAAGGTCAGTCAGGAACTGTGCGTTACCCTCGGAAAGTAGTTAGCATAAACTAGGGAGGGGACAGGGGGAGGAACCAAGGACTAAAGTACAAAAACGAGGACAGGAGGGAGGGTGTGTAGCAATGAAACCCCGGCGTGCTTTGTGGTGTCAAGCAGGGGTACGGCTTCTGGGGGCTTTGTGCAAAGTTTGCCTGCGAAACTTTGCTGAGGGCCGGGTTTGGTTTTCAGCGACTCCCCAGGGCTTGTGCTCAGGGACTGGTTTGGACAGAGAAGGAGCGTGGGGTATCAGAAGTGAGAATGCAAAGAAGAAGAGTAGAGGGGATCTGAGTAGAAAAAGCAGGAATGCCATCACAGTTGTCCCTTCTAACGGCGCAGGCCCTCACTCGCTGATCTAAGAAATACAACTCTCCGGCTCTGCTCTGCTCCTCATCCCTCCTCCTTTTCTGTGTCCTTTCCCTCCTCCCCTCTCTTTCACTCGGCTTTCCTTCATGCAGACCTGCCTCTCTGTCTTAACTTTGGCTTTCCGCAGATCTGCGCTGTGGCTCAAGCGCTACCCATTAACATACAGCTTTGCAGTAGTGGAACACAAGCCGGGCCTTTTTGCTGGTAATGAGCATAGGGGGGCCTGTGCCGTATAGTAACTTATTTGACCTCAGATGGTAGGGTCAAGTTTGTCTTGAGGGGTTGTAATTCTCTCTCCTAAGCCACATGGCCGTGGCCTGGAGGGAAGATGCAAGGAGGGAGGGGTGCCGGACCGAGGTGGCCCTCTTCATGCCAAATTTGATTTTTTTATCCCTTTCTCTGCTCTCTCCTTCCTTTCCCTTGTCCCCTCTCTTCCCACAGGGTTAATTGAAGGGGAAATTGATAGTTCTGTGTGGTAATTGTGGCTATGAGAATTCTCTGTCTCCCACAGAGGGAGATGAGGGCAGCTGTAGCAAAGGCAGAACAATGTGCTGTACAAGAACAACCATAGGAGAAAAATATAGTAAGAGAAGCAGATTGAAGAGAAAAAAAAAATCCTCTAGCCAAGCACCCCCCTGAGTGGGGGTTTGATTGGTTGATGAGGGAGCCGGTTGATTGGCTGATTGGTTGATGAACTGAGAATTTTGCGTAGCTCTACTTGCCAGGCTCTAATAATCATTCAATTCATTATCCAATCAGAGCAACTTGCCACACTGCTTTGTATCTTTGCTGATTCTCCTTTTGACCCCCTCCTTCTGCAATCCTCCCATACCTCCCCGAGGAGTCCAGGATGGACAGATGAGTGGAGTGCACTGTATCTGTTCTGTTCTGCTCGGCTGCTTGCTGAAGCCGAGAGACAAAGTTATATTCCACTGATGCTAAAGCTGAATGGACTCTATACCTCTTTCTTTCTCTCCTTGAAGAGGGGGCTTTTCTTTCCCAGGGGCAGAGCTTCGTAATTAGTCTTCTTCCAGAAATAGAAAACTAGTTTTCTGAGGTGAAGTCAACCTCTGATGCGTGATTTTTAAGGCTGCACATTTGATTTCGTACAAAATGAAAGTAAATTTGTAGCGTACTTCAGAAGGCTACACTTTTTCCACCATTTCACTGATGGTCTTTCTAATGTTTAACTTTCACAGATAGACAGATTTTTTTTCCACAAGTGAAATGATGCTGAAAAAACATGGTTATACAGAAATTTAGCTCCTGTAGTAACAGCAGGTCTTGTTTTAGCTCCTGGCTTAGTTGTTTAGTCTCTGCTCAGGCCACCCCAAGGCTATCACCCAGGCAACATTGTGTTTGTGTGTGTGTGTGTGTGTGTGTGCCCTTATGTTTCCATCCTATTATTTAATTTTCATCATTGCATCCTTAAAATTGTCAATGTATTCTTTTCTTTCTTTGAATTTATCTTTACCATTGATTCAGTTTTCTCTGCCCTGTTTCTCCCACCTAAACCCTCCAAAGCCTCCTTAAGCACCCCCCCCCCCAACCCACCCCACCCTCTCCCTGACGCTCTCCTTTTCTCTTCAGCTCTTCCCCTCCCCTCTTCTTTCGCTTTCTCTGTCCGTTAATGAGAATGTGTTAACGAGAAAGAAAGATCTATTGGGTATAGCACAATTTATCAGAAAGGCAGAGGTTTGGTGGAAAAAAAAGGCGGCGGGGCCTTCAAAGAAGTCCTATTCTTGTGGTTGTGAATGTTTGATGAGACAGTGAAAAGTTCCCCCTCTAACGTCATGGTGTCTGAACAGAAGAGAACAGAACCGTTCTAATCATGCCGTGCAGAAAAAATGACTTCCAACCCGATTTAATTAACTGATAAGAAACGGCTTCAAATTAATTTTTCAAGGATGTTAGATTTTGATTAAGAAACTCCTAAAAGAAATAGACGAATAATCAATTTTTTAATCAACTTACCCAAATGGTAACTGGTTAATATGATAATTCCAGCAATTAGGGCAAATATTGTCAAGCAGCAGTTTTCTATGCATCCTGTTAAAGGAATTATAATATCTTTACATCTAATTATCGTGGTGATTTAATTTTTTTGTATGGCTACCTCTCAATTTCACAATTCATTTTCTCATCTACCATTTTAGGAATAATGAAATGAGAGTCAGAAAGTGTAATAAGATAAAACTTTCATAAGGACTTCTCCTTGAATGGGGCTTTTTTGATTTAGATAGGTATTTAGGCAAAGGAAAAGTAGGTTGTTCGAAATGACATTACTTCTGTTGCTTTTACATGTAAAGCTGAGATGAGATCTTTAGATGTATGATTGTACTTCATCAGCAGATTAAAATGGCTAATAGTTCCTGGATCCTGTCTTTCACAAGCAGGTTCGGTAGATCATGAATATGCTCAATGCTTCACATCCAGAAAGTTTCAAATCACCTATTCAAGCCAGGGAGAGAAATACAGATGCAGCTTTGAATGAAGGACAGATTTGGCTGTTCACTTGCTAGCGGATATAACATGTTAGGGATCGTGAGTGTGTGTGTGTGTTGCCCTAATTGGATAGGTATTGTAGCAGAGGTGAAGAGGGGGCAGTTGAAGAGAAGGGGGGGGGGGGGGGGCACAAAAAGCTGGCAGGGGGTCTGTGGCTTTAGGAGAGCATCAGAGAGACAAGGTTCTTTACTTCAAAGAAGTAAGCCTGGGCAAACACTAACCATACTCACAAGCTACCACAACACGTATACACACACTCCACATACAGTGGCTCTTTTACTTGTCATGAGATGAGCATCCATCCCCTCTCACACTCCTCTCTTGGTCTCCGCTGTCTCCCTTTTGCTCCCTGTGTGCTGAACATCAGTGGAGTCGTGCATTCAGAGGGAAATATTGACAGAGCGTTTGGAGAGATGGAACGGTTCCTTTAATTATATGCTGCTCTTATGATGCACACTGTTCTTGTCTGGCTTCTTACATGCACGTACACAAACGCACGCACGCACACACACACACACACACGCACACACATGCACACTCCAGCAAGCTGAATAGGTATTCCTGGCACAAGCCCCTGTACTGAGCGCACATATTCAATTAGCAAAACTCATTAGCAAAACTTGGCATTTGTTGTTGTTTTTTTCCCCTCCTTGCTCAGAATTAATGGTTTTGATATGCTAATTAGCGGGTAATTTAATTTCAAAAGGCCTCAATTAACAGCAGCGTTGTGGACACGAGGAAGTTAAGCAGCATAATCTAATTTGCATTAGTAACGAGCAGGGAGTAATTAGTCTCTAATTAGCCACTTCAGACAGCACTTGTGTTTACTTTCCTAATGAAGTGGAGAAGCTTGCTTTTTCATACCGGGAAGCCTGCTTGGGTACATGCGAGTGTGTTTATGAGAGGGCATCTGTGGGTGTGTTTTGTGCATGAGTGGTAATGGAGGGGTGGATTGGGGTGGGGGCGTGGATGGCACCAGTTCCAAAGTGGCATATGGCTTACAGTTTGGCTCCAGTTACACACATGCACATAAACTATCACTTCCAGAAACACGAACACACACAAGGGTCAGCCCCCCCCTGTCTTATGTGATTGGACACGTACAATTGGTAGTTTACAATCCATTGAAACATCTCTGGGAGCTCACTTACGCATGCCACAAGGGATTGATTGTGTGCCTTTGAGGGGGTTTCATCTCAGTAGTGTTCCCCCTGATGCCATTCTTAGTGTTGCAATAGCTTGCAATGTTTTTGTTTATTTCTCTTTTGTGCATCCAGGCATGTGGTGCATTCGGAACCAGCTATATTTTTTTAAATTGTGGTATAAACTGTTGTGATGATTTTACAGTCAGTGGCTGGTGACCGATTAAATATAGGGTTTATTTTAGGCATATGGCCTGCCTGTGTTGACAACAGCGAAAAAGATGCATGAGGTAATGGATAAACAGACTGTCTTAGACCAATAGATTTTTTTTTCTTTTTTACACATTTATTAATACCTTTTAAATGTGTATATCATGGAAATAATGCAAAATAGTATAGAAAAAGTGCAACTGTTTCTAAACTAATGTCTGAATAGTTTAAACTTTTTCATACAGAGCTGTTCAAAAACAAGTTGAAAACAACAGATTTCCCCTGAGCTCCTTTTTTTTGGTAAGGGAGACAGGATGGAAGGGTTTAAAGGGGAGCAGCCTAGTGGGGAGGGGGGACAGCAGCTGCCCTATTAGCCCAAATCTGTTGTTCATAGAAGGTGGGAAGAGGGTGGAGCAAAACTGCTGAGTTTACACAAAGGAGTGCTCAAACTTTTTCCACTGTCTCATGTGGACAGAAGGCTATGTTCTCAGATTATTCTGCAAATGAAAGTACGTTTAACCCCTAACACCACTTTGGGTGTAGATCTTGTCTTATTTTTACCCATAATCCAATGCAAATAGGACAGAGGAGGCCATGGGGACCCCATTAACTGACAGCTGCCCTGATGGAAGGTGGTTTTCTGAAGACGTTTCCTTGGCCTTCCCTGGGTTTATAATAAGAGAGGTCATCAAGCCTAGTGACTTCCTGCAGGGTCAGAGTGCAAGCTGGCAGAGGTTGTCAGCACTCAGTGGACATGAACAGGAATTCACACACAAAAAAAAAAAAAAAAAACACACACACACACACACACACACACACATTGAAGGGACATCAAACCATTGTAAAGAACCTGTATGATTTACATGATCCATGAGCAGAAGTTGGAAACACTTCAATAAATATAATGAATGAAGGCACAGTGGTGATTATGAGCCTATTTCCAAAGCTGACCTCTTCCCGAACGCACATCCTCATAGATTTATAGACACAAACATCCACAGATATTCACACATACACACAAACACTCACATATACACGTCCATAAATAGGCAACTGATTTACAAATGAGCTGACCTGTGTGTTGGCCTTGCTCTCAGATAGGCTCACACCCCCGCCAGGATGCATAAATCATGCTGGACATGCATATGCATGAGCATCTGAGGAGGTGGGATAAGTGTGTGTCTGCATGTGCGAGTGTGCGTGTGTGAAAACCAGCCAGCAGCAGCATTTGTATCGATCATTGAGGCTTAGTTAAGTGCCTTTTATTTCACTGTGTTAAAGTCAAGGACCATGGACAGGCCTCTGTGTGTCTATGTGTGTGTGTGTGTCACTTTAAATGTAGAGAAAGTAAGAAAGAAAAAAGAGGTAAAAGAACCCTCTAACTGTTCTATTCCCCCTCTTTTTAGTGGCATCCAGGGATAGCACATCACATTAATGGAACAGAGATGACGTTTCACATCTTGTCTCTCTCTGGAAGAAGTGGTTTGGGTGTTGGACCTTTGCCTGATGCGTGTGTGTATGATGTGAGCTGCTTTAACCTCCTCTTGTTTTATGGACTTATACATGGCTCTGAATCTCACTGCTGCTAGATTAATTTACACACCACTCACAGATGCTTGCCAAATCTCCCTTTCTTTCTCCTGCTCTCCTCCTCTCTGAAGACAGAGCAGAAATTGCCTGGTGAAGTAAATAAATTACTTCCATCGATTGCTGTAGTTGTAGAGTGACTTTATCACAATTTGACTTGTCCAGATACAGATCAGCAAGTGACAGCATGTTTTTATAATGTGCCACTATGTCTGTGTGTGTTTTAGTTAAATGCGTGTGTGTCGGAGTGTCTGCTATTTCAGAGTCAAATCTAAATGATTGGTATCTCAGCCTATTAAAAGTTATGCTAAGGTAAGTGTATTGGCCACAAGCGGTTTCTGAGTGTGTGTGTGTCTAATTGAAACAAGCTACCTTGTGCATATTGAAAAGCAGATAAATGAGTTTAGAATGATTAGAACAGGACCTTACAGCCCACCCTGTGGCCACACAGGTAGTTGCTGTGGTCTCTGATAGCCTTGCAGACCGATAGCATCTTAATGCAACTTATGCAGATACCTACCTCTGATATGTTTTATCTGCAAAATTGTTGTGTGTGAAACCTTTAGGGCATTTTTACATTTTACTACATAGAGTGGTTGAACGTTCAGTAAACAGTAGAGAGGCCTCTAGTGTGTGCTTGTGCATGTAAAATGTGTGTAGCGGTGTGGGACACATGCTGTTTTAATAGTTGCAGAGCTGACGTCGCTGTAGAGGCCAAGAAGCCACCGTTAAAAAGACAGGATTTGGAAAAACTGTGAGGAAAGGCCTCATCTGTTTGTATTAAACAGTGGAAAGAACTAACCAGTCAGGCAGCAAATGAGCGGCAAAGATATCTAACTTTCTGGCTGTGGCTTTCTCTACTGCCCCCCCCCCCCCCCACCCCCCTTTCTGTTTGGTTTAGACTGATCAATAAGGGATATCATTAGCTATTATTTGTTTTGAACAGTTTCCATATTTCTCCTCATATAGAAATTGTGAGCATTAGTCAGACATTTTCTCATGATTTACTCTTGAATGATATTCTTTGTGCTTTGCTCTGATCAGACTGTCTGTCATTTACACTATCTGATTATTTTCTGAATCAGATGCACCTGATTGAGAATTAATTAGCCAGAACAGAGGCATCCGGGTTGGGAGTTTGGGTTTGTTCGCCAGCTATTTTAGTAGCTAATTACTGAGGGGGAGAGTGTTAATTGGAATTCTCTTAGATAATGTGAACTCCTCTTCCCCTTTTCTCCCCCTCCTCCACTGGAGTTTAATAGAAAACCTCATCACTTAGCAGGATCTCCTACTCAGCCTTTTTAACTTTTATTTCAAATATTTGAATACTTGTGTTTTTGTTTCACTGAAGATCAGCTGTTGCATCTTGAGATGTGTCATAATCATGGCATTAGGATGTATGTTTTAATATCCTGTAAAAAACTACTCATATTAAATAGAAACAAGTGATGTTTTTGTAATGATGGAATTGAAAGTATATTTTTAAGGTAAAAAGGATTTGATTAAGATCCTCGTGAAATTCACAATTAATGTTAATTGCCTTCAAATTCAAGTAAAAGCATAATCTTAATAAAAACCCTTTGAAAGGACATTCAAATTATTTATTTATTTCTTTTTTTGCTTAACTTTTTCTGCACAACTAATGAACAAAACCTGCATTTTGACTTTCTCCATTGCCTGGGGAGGAAGGGTAAAATGCTAATTATGTAGGAAGTTGGAGCATAAAAACACAAAAAAGTGATTTTAATTTTAAAAAATGTTTGAGATGAAACAATAGTTGCATTTGGATGCTGTTATAATTGGAGCGAATGGCTGACTAGATAAACAGACTTACGATGGTGGTGCAGGGGTGCACACTCGGGGGTCTTTTTCATATCTGTGCTCTGTTTAAAAATTAAACTCCTAACCAGCATAAAACAGAGACAGAAAAATTAATATACAGCAAGAAAAGACTAATCAGAGATATACAGTTCTATTGTTGTTCCTCTGTTGTGCTTAGCGGTAACAAAAACATTATTGAACATCTTTACCTCAGTTTCAGCCACTCAGAACGGCTTGGCTGGCTTACACAGACAGAACCATACAGTATTTTAATATCACTGCTTGTATATTCTAATCCTGACACCTCTTGAAATTTAATTCTTTCCTCTATTTTAAATCACGGATGTGAAATTGCATTAAAGCAGGAGTGTGTGGGCATAAAAGCAGGGATGTTAAATGGACATATGAATGCAGGGGTGAATCCTAACCTATTAAGTACTTTCCTTATTATTTCTGAAAGTGGAGCGTGGTAATTAGTTTGGTAGAAATCCTATAGTGGGGTGGAGGTATGGGTCTCAATAGTTGAGCCAAATTAATTTCTTCTGTCACCTTGAGCATACGTTCCTCTTAATAGGTTTAATTTATTTCATGGTGATTATCTTTTTTTAACACTTGACTGTGATGTGCATATTCACAGCAAAATCCACTTCAACACTCATGAATGGTATATTCATACCTAAATATGATATATCTACACAGTGTCATTTCTTCTTGGCTGCTGAGTCTGTGTGATCTAAGCGATGGCATTGTGCCGTTTTCCCAGGGGTCCGTGCTGCTACAGCCTGGCTGTCATGTGATCTGTGTGTCTGGCTAAGAGCTCTGTGTTTCTCAGGAGTCACTCCAAGTCTTTTTAGTCCTTAAAGTTAACAATCATTCTTGATGTTAAATCCATCAGAAACTTCTATGTGCCACGAGGTCCCCTTAATAATCTACTCTGTGTATTGGTGTATGTGTGTGTGTGTTGAGGTTGTGGTGGGCCATGGGAAAGTGGCATACCTACATGGATTAAATGATCCCATGGACACTTTCCGTGGGACATGCTGAGATTTCTTGTAAATTCAAGCACGTAGTCATTTTCTTAAGATCTCACACACACCCGGGGCCCCTTTCCGTTCAAAGCAATACGGGTTGCTGTAAAATGAGGGAACGTTGATGTTAAGCTGTAGCGTGTGTGTTGTGTTTGTTTTGTGCCCCACCCCAGTGTGTTTAGTTCACTTCTGATCTAGCAGGAATCACTTTGCTTGCCCTCTCTGGTTTCAACTTACACTGGTAAATTACACCCAATCACTGAAATTACATCCTATGGACTCTCGCAGTCCTGTGTGCATGTGTGCGCGCATGTATTATTGACGTCACCTCACAGAGCTGTTCTTGATGTCAGTTTTGATTAGGCCGAATGAAGTCCAACTGTTTTTGTGTTTTCGTCATTTAGGGGAAGTAAAATAGAAACGCAGCTGTTTAGTGTGTGTGTGTTTCGGAGGAAATTGCTTTGCGGTGTGCGGCGGTGAATGCGTAACACTGGTTGTCAGCTGGTGAGCTCTACAGATGCTGCAAAAAGAAGCTGATGCAGAAGTCTCAATTTTTGTTTGAGCGGCCGCAGTACGTGAAGCTTGAAGGGACAAAACTCAGACATAGAGGTTGCAGCCTGCCAGTTAGAACACCAGATGTCAGTTATTGTTGGACTGGGATTATGGCTGTAACTGGCTGACGCTTATGAGCATGTGTGTGTGTGTGTGTGTGTGTGTGTGTGTGTGTGTGTGTGTGTGTGTGTGTGTGTGTGTGTGTGTGTGTGTGTAAGTGAACTAACTTCACTGTGATAGATTTCAAACAATCTTCTTTTCTGGACTTGCTTCTTTTTTTTATTACACTTCTGGCACCTGCAGTGTTTTTCAGAATTCCGTTTCTCTTCTTCAGTTTTTCAGCATTTTGGAAATGTAAACACTTCTAAAATACATCCAGATGTTACCAGCTGTGCTCCGCCACCACAAACACTGGGCAGGCAGTGTGTGTTCGCGTGTGCAACTCAAAGACTTCTTTCTCAGCTTTTCATTCTCAGACAGTCAAATTGATTGCCTGGTTTTGTCGTGGTTTGCTTCTGCTTTGCCTGACTGTAAGCAGGTTTTTACATGTGTGCATGGGTGTGTGTGTAGAGACACTGTGTGTTTGTTGAGGATGATTGCTGTGGTTGTTATGAGCTGTCCGTGGCTTTTTGAAAAGAAGAAAAGTCAGAAGGGACGCATTGTGACAAAAGCTGTGATTTCATATGGCCATTGACTTTATACACATCCCATAATGTGCGCAGTCTCCCACTATTCCGTGCTGACTCACACATGTGCGCATCAACACTCGATAAAACCAAGACGATAACTTTCATGGCTTCTCATAGATTTGTCTTTATATTTCTTTAATCTTCATGTAAGATGAAAGGTGAGAATCTGACTTTACAAAATGTCATTTACAATATCTACACACATACAATTACACACACACACACACACACCTGTCTAGCATGGTCCTAATTAACAGATGCCCTTATAGCTTCTATAATGATGTAAATTATGTATTATTCCTGGTATTATTTTCTTCCTTCCCAATCATTTGCTCCTATATACAAAAGGTGAACACAGTTAAATGTCAGCTTCATGCTCTTTCAGATGTTTCATGATATTGTATGTTTTCCTGCGTTTGTGCACACGCAAGTGTGTATTTATTCATGCGCCATGGTCATGCTGAAACCTTGCTCCTTGGGGAGTAATTACAGAAGAGGTTTTCTGGCCATTTTCTCTCATTAATGTGAATATGGAAGCGACTCATGGAACCTCGCTCAGCATGTGCAGCGCATACACAAAACACACTTAGGCACTTTGTGTTTTAGGCAGAGGTCCACATGTGCACATTGCTGCAGCTAATGGCATGATTTTAGCCTGGAGATGGTGCACTTTTTGCACCACAAGTCTATTTCAGCCATTGCTTCATTGTATACACTTGCGCTGTGTGTTTGCACGTGTTTGTGTGTGTTTCTCCTGTTCTTCAGCATTTGACCAGAGCTTAACTCGGTCCTTCAATTCAAACTTCAGGTTGTTTGTTTGGGTTTGCCCTTGCAAACACACCATTAGGACCTGCCCTCCCCATTGAGGACTATTCCTGGCTTTGGTCTGAGTTTAGCCCAGGCCTGCTGCCTGGCTCACTGGAGGTCCCTGCAGGCAAACCCTACTCCTACTAGAATCCAAGAAGATCTGAACCACAGCGAACCTCCCAGCCACCACAGTGAAACTCTAGCAGCTTCAACCGGGCCTTAAATGTCAGCTGGAGGGCTTCAGTGTGTGTTTGTTTCCTACGGCATGAGTTTTCTGTCTGATGGTTAACCAGTCATAAGGCAACAGGTCCACCTATTTAGCAAACAAACAGGAATGGACAAGAAATAAGTCACACTCAACCAATGGAAAAAGATCTGGAAAAGCAACATGAAAAGTGAAGGGTTTCAAGAAAGAGTGAAAATCTGTAGAGAGAAAGAGGATGAAAAAAAACAACAAAAGGTGGTTAGGACAAAAGCAGAATTGTATCTATGAAATGACTTGTGAATTAAAAGCCTTAAAAGTCCTCCCCAGAGCCAGGTCATAAACCCATAGACGGCTTTGGCAGCCGCGCTCAGAGCCAGACAGGCCTGGCAGTTCAGCCCGGAGAGCTTCCAGTAATAGGAGATGTAAAAATCAATTTGCCGTGAAAAAGGTAAACAATCGGAAATGACAAATATGCAGGTTCTTTCCACCACTCTTTTTTTTCATCTCCTTCTATTTTCAGTGTTATGGCAGAAGACAAATGCAGGTGAATGACTAGTCAAGAGTCATGTGATGAGGGATCACAGCAACAGTCAGTGGGAGGGTGAGGGAGAGAGATTTTTCACCCGCTTTTTCACTACCTGGAATAGTCAAGCTGACTTTTCCAGTTCCAAATCTGTATTAGCAGAGATGTCATCAGCACACGTCAAAGCACATGAGCATCGGCCAGCACCTCTGATTAAGAGGACAAGGTCGATACAACCATGTGAATAGAGAAAGTACTCAGGGATGAGGATATGGCAGAAAGAAGGAGGAGTGAATCCTTGGGGGCCTGTTTGGTGGTTAGGGGCCCTTGGGGGTCCCAGAGGAGACCTCCATTAGTTGAACGATCTGAGCCTGGGGGAGCTGGTACTGTGGCAGGCCTTTGAGGCAGGGGCCAGTCTGTTTAGCAGCAGTTTGTCTGCATTGCTCGTGAGATTGATCCAGTGTTGAGATGCAGCCGTAGGAAAGCTCTTTGCTGCTGAATAGGCCGAGCAGCAGAGTATTGATAAGGCAGAGTGGGCCAGTGGAGATCCCTGCACCCTGATGGTCATTTAGTTAAGACAGACAGATCTTGTTCAATACATATATCCCACAGCTGCCCTATGGCATGCTAAAATGTTCCGTGTGTCTCTGTCAGTTTGTGTCTTTTTCTTTGCTTTTTCCATTTTACAAATCTGCTGTGACTAGCTGGAAAAGAAATGAAAAGGGGAAAATGATCAAGTTAGAAAATAAACATGCACCAATTAGCCCAATTCCATTCCCCCCAAATATAAGGAAGCTCATGTTTTTGTTTTTTTTTTCTTTTTTGCAAGCAGTCTGGGTTTTGTTCACTGAGTTATATACACATGTGCTGAAAATGGCCTTGTCTCACAATGATAAAGACTCGTTAAAAAAATCCAGACGGTTATACGGATCAACCCCAAAATTGAAACAATTCTTCATCTTTCCATTCTGGATATATCCAGAAGATTTTAGGAAAATCCACCCATTACTTTCCAAGTTATGTTCACAAACAGACAAACTCTCCAGAAGACATTACCTCCTTGGTAAAGGTAATAAAAAGGATGACAAGGGGACATTATGACAGGGAATGGTGAAGATAAAAGAAGAGAAAAACGTATCTGTGTTTTCACCTAAATCTGTGTGTTTTAGATTACAACACATTGGAAGGATGCTACTAAACAGAGCGTGAGTGCATATAAGTTTTCTGCTCTCATCTAAATGCACCCATGTGGGTCTCCACTTTAGAATATGTATGTTTTGTGGTTGTTGTGTTTGTACAACATGAGTCGCTGGGTGCTCCCAAACAAAACAGCTTGAATCCTCTGCACAGAAGCCATCAATTCTTAATGAGATAATGACAAGCTAACATCCTCACAGCAGCAGCTCTGTTTACAGATGAAGACAAACCACAAACAAGACACAGACACACTGAGCCCCTTAAGCTTTTTTTCTTCTCAACTTTCCTTTCCCCTCCCGTCCTCTCTTTCCACGACTTTGTGCATTGTCCAAAAACCTTGGGTGGATAACAGGTGGAGAACATCTTGATGGTGTGTGCTCGAGTGTGTGCGCGTGCATGTGCAGCGCGTCTATCCGATAGACAGAGTAATGAGGCAGACGCTGTAATGTGGCTGCAGACCAGATTCTCTAATAAGAGAAAAATGTTGTCTGTGGCATCCAAAGTTTTCCACTGAAATCACACATTCATCCAGCCCGTTTCTTGCCCCGAGGTCTTCCTCTCGATATACAGAGATGAGGAGAGGGAACCCTCTGTCTCCTTCTCCTGTTCCCAACTCCTCCCACTGTCCTTTTCCTCTCCCAGGCTATATCCTTTTTTTCCTCCCCATCTGTTTCATCACTTTTTCTCACCCTGTTCCATCAGCGAGGGCTACTTAATGTGGGCTATTTGAGCCCTGTCTTCTCATCGTCTCTGCTGGATTGAGTTAGTCGAATTCAGGAGTGACAGAAGCGCATGACTCGCAAAGTGAGTCAGACCAGTTCCAGCTCTATATTTGAGGAAATGGCGGTGGATTATGTGAAAAGGTGTCTTTCGCGGACTGGTACAGGAAAACACACATATCTGCACACATACAGCTAAGTAAGAATGATAATAAAAAAAGTGTTTGACTAAATCTCGGAATTAATGAAATTCTTAGTCTGGCTGCAGTGCAACTTTAAACAAACCAAGACAGAAGTTTAAAAATTCACATTCAAATACTTTAACCTTGAAATCTCCCCTTGCCAAGGCACCAGCTCCCTCTTTTTTTCATCTGTTAAATGTTTGAGTGTTTGATAGTTTGAGGTCTATAGCAGAACCCGCCCGGGAATTAATGTCATTCATATGCCCTGCGGAAATTACTTTTGAAATGCATATAATCTAAAACATGCAAATGAGGCTGACTTTGTGCACCCTGTTTAATATGAATTATCATTTTGTGAATACCTATTATTACTGCGTACATTTCTCCAATTATATTGTTCTTTTTTTGTCACTTTTGCATAGGGACGCACATGAGCACATCAGGAGCACTGAGAACGAGCACATGCACATGCTTGGTCACATGCTGGCAAATACACTCACATACACACACGAGGAAATTTCTGTGATGGGTGTATTTTAATGAGGAGTAATAAGGATGGTAATGACCCAGTCCACTTCTCTTTCCATCTATTTCTCCGCATCTCTTGCCCATATCCACACATACAGCTGTTTATATAAAGCCAATGAGATGAGATCATTTAAAAACTAAAAGCTATATGTTGCAGCATTTTGCAGATTTTGCATAAATTTACTATTCAAAAATTCCTTTAGCAGCAAATGAACATAACAAGGCAAGAAATACAAGTGTTACTCATCCAATTTTCATTAAATGACTAAAATATTGATGTGCTTTAAAAGTGAGCAGAGCATGTTTAGTTTGTCTCTTCCTTTTCTGTTCTGGTGAAAGAGCACTGTTATTAATGTCCTTGTCCAAAAGGCAGACGTTTTTTTGCTCTCTTCTAAATTGAATTGAAGACATCCCTTTTTCAAATGCATTACTCTATTAATTTATTTATACTACGCCATAAATTATTCTATTAATATTAGCATGTTCCAAATTAGTATGAACTCTCTCAATTTTCCTTCTACTTCTATTAATTAGCATGCTTGTCACTATAACAAAGATTTTTCTTTCTCTGATAAATTATAAAGGAGACATTTTTTAATACAATGAGAACTGCCTGAGAAATTATTAATATTTTAGTTGCGGCCCATAAGACAAAAGTAGGGAGAAAAGAGCAAAAAGAACAGAAAACTAACAATAACATGGCATATGTTATAGGCTGCCATTGGTATGCAACAGTGTTGGTTTTTATTTAGCTTTTTTTTAAAGGGGGGCAGATGTGCTCCCCTGTGTGTGCACAGCCATATTGAATGCTCAGGGATATCATCTTGTTTTAGCACTTTTGGATAGCATGTGAGTTAATTACCTCTGTAACAGCTTGGACCAAGTTCAAAAGTACTAAAATTCAATTAATTTGAGAACTGGACATGCTATCATTCTCTCTGCATGTCTCCTTTAAAGTCTGGCCTGTTTTTACTGTGGACTTATTCAATTATATTTGATTAAACTCGCTCTGATCCAATCTATTAATTAACTAGGAAATGCAAAGTGCCCAACTTGAAAGCCGATGTATAAAATTATATCATGTCCACTTTGATATTTATTTATTTATATTTTTTACACCACTATTTTTAAATCCATTGTAAGCCTTTTTTAATGTACGTTGCTGTTGCCCATTTTCAGGTAATATTAAATCTGTTCATTTTATCTGCCTTGTAATGCAAATTTTGATCATAAATGAAATTATTTCTCTCCTAAAGGCAACTGCGGCACATGTACGTCTTCATAGAAAACGTCTCCTTTTTCTGTTTCTTTCACAATTTTGCCTTTCAATAAAATATAATTTGTCCCATGTAATTAAATTTAGGGACTTGGTAATGTATTCATTGACGGTAGAGGAAATCAGTGTCAGGAGTGGATCACTTTCTTGTTAAAATATTAACCGAAGGAAATTCCACTTTTCACGTGCACCTGCGCATACATGCGCACCTATTTCTTTCTACCAGATGTAAAAAAAGATGTAGAGACTCGAGCCTGTAATTGTGTTTGCGTCTGGGCATTTATGAATTCTAGCTCTGAGAATCAAATAGTTCACATTCCTTACGCACAGTTTACATGTCACATCTGTCGCTCAAACACAAAAATGAAATCTCAATCCACTTAAGTTTAGGTTTGTTCATCTACTTTACGTTCATGTCACGTGTCCGTTTCCCCACTGATGCCTTGGCCTGTGTTTTCTGGAGAATTTCTCTCTTATTCCTTTCTCACCCCCCCACCCTCTCTGCCCCACAACCCCCTTCCACCGTGAAGGTCATTCTAATAAAGAGCTCTCATAGGACAGAGCTGCTAATTGCTCTGCGGCACTCTTGCTGGTTTCAGATCTAAATAAAGGCACATTGCCTTTTTTTCAAATGCTCTCTTCCCATTTGCCCTGCATTCCCTCTCACCTCTGCTCCACCATGTTCAATATGATCTGAGTTATAACAGTGTGGACCGTCACATCCTGACCTTAGTCTGCTATACTTCTTGGGACGGAGGTGAAAGATGAAGGTGGACGCTGGGATTTTTCACCTTCCTGATCACACCATGGCTTCCTGCTTGCAAACTAGAGCGCACACATGCGCACGCCTGGGCTTTACCTCTTTAGGAATGTACAACCCGTGATTTCAAGCTCAGATAAATGAGGTGTGCATGAAGTCCGCTCCTTCTACAAATATTTGTGTATATCTTTGTGTCTGTCTCCATTATTTTGAATAGACAGCAGTCTGCATGCTGGTAAATCACTTACTGCACTCTAAAGGAAGGGTCGAGGTGAAGGCAGGAGTGAATGTTTGCCCCGGTCATACACACATACGGAATGATCTCATCGGTGCAGAATGCGCTATGTGTTTACCTATGGCTCCAGAACCCACCTGACCTAGGGAGGCTAATCTTTATGGGCTCTGTAAACAGGGACTTTGTCTTCAGAGAACTGCAGGCAGCCAAGCAGACTCCCAGTTCACACGTGTTTGCATATAGATATATGCACCATAGTGGAGGTGGGGGTGAAGGGTGTGGCCGGAGCGCATATAAAGTAGGTTACTGTACAACCATACAGACAGAAACCACAAAGACACTTACCATAATTTGCTTGCATGATATAAAAAACTTAAATGCCTCACGGTGAACAGCCTTACAAAAGCAAAGAGGTTCCTATTATTACTTCATGGAGGATTTCCTTATCACATTCATCTGTTTTACTGACTTTACTTTCCAATAAAATCAATGGTAACTTAGCCAGCAGCACAACACACCAGAAGTCGTACCTGTAGGTCAGTGCTGCTTACTTCTTTGAAGCCAGCCAGTCAGTTGTACTTATTGGCCCACATCTGACTGATTATCTGTCTGTAGGAAAATGGAGTTCACCTGTTGGCACTGGAGCTTGGCCAGGGCAGCCACAGACATCTTATATTAGCCCTTTGCTGTTAGCCAACCTGTTAGCAATGGCTGGCAGCCAAAGTAGCCTGGAGCAGTACTGATAGTTGCTAGTTGTAGCCTTGTGTTGAAGTGTACCTGGCTGATCTGCTCTTTTATGTTGCTGCAAATCTGACTACTTTAGATGGTGACAAAGTATATTTTGCAGCTGTGTTGTGTGTTTGAGATGCCACATCTGTGCAAAGTTTTGTGTTTGTCCTCTTTTTGAAAAAAGTTTTCTCTGACCGCTTTCTTTTTTATTGAGCTAAAACATATTTTTCTTTAGAAATACAGCATAGATATCCCGTCCTATCCTTTTATTGTATTTTTTTCCCTTTGTCATCTTTTTAAAGTCAAGGTGTTTGTTTAAGGATTGTAAGGACATAGCTTTACCAAATAAATAAATAAATAAAATCCAAGTTGCAAAATGTATTGCATTTCCTATAAGTACATATCACGTTTTCATTTTCTGGCTCTAAATTAAATTAAATGTTTAATGAAACTAAAAATAAAAAAAAAAAACTAAAAGTCAGCTGAATCACAACATTGCATTACTGGGAATTTGTTTTCAAAAATCTGTTTAAGTGTCTGACAGTCATTCATTTAATTGTATTAATTGTTGTGAACAACTCATCTCTACATGCTTCAGCATGCACAAAAATATTCTTATTAGTTAAATAGTCAATTATCCACTTGCATGGAAATGAAGAAGGTGGTTATGCAGCAGGATTTAATGTAAAAACTTTCAGGGCTGGAGTCAAAATTCTGAGAAAATGATTTCACAACTTTTCTCTCCATTGCTCACATGGTTGCTACTGCGCGTACAGGGAAAATAATAGCACACAACATATATACTTATGTTGTGCTTTGTATATACAACATGTGCCACTGTACTAGGGTTTTATAAATCACTTTCTAGATCTGGTAGTTTGGTTTGTTCTAGGTTTTGGGGTTAGGTTAGAATCCCTCAGGGCTAGTATAATAGTTTACTTTGCAAAAGAGTCTTTACCAGATTACAGAGCAGAAGCTAAAACTCATTGTTTAGCTTCTTAAGTTAAGAGGAATTTGTGGACACAGTGATGCAACCCCAAATATTTGTTATGATGAAATTAGGCCCTTTTGTTTCTAATAGTTTGACAAAAATGTTATGAATCCAGTAAGTCACCCACTGTCAATAGAGACTCCTCAAAATTTTGTTTCCTGATTACAAAACAGGTTTGACTTTCTGCTTCTCTGATATGTTGTCTGTAGAAGAGTGTTTCTCTTGCTCACAAATATTGATTGAACTATCAGAGATCATAGGAATAACCTATGTGGATTCTATTTCAGGGTGATGACTTTAATGTTTTCCAGGATTGAACCTGCCACTATAACCAGAGGGAGAAAGACAGCAAGCGAAGTGCAGGAGAGATAATTCAATAGTCAGATGAAAGTAGATGGATGATGGAGTGTAGATACTGGTACAGACATTTTTTTCCCTAACCCTCCTCCCTCTGCTGCTCCCTCTGCCTCCCACCCTTATTCCCTCTGTTCTTTGCCTAATAAGCAGCGTTCCTGTGAGCTGATGCAAGGCGGAGGAAACAGAACAGGCGTTCTGGGACTGCTGGAAATATTCCCACATGAGGCATAACATGATAAAGACTTATTATCTCACTAAGCTGCTGTAAACACAGATGCACACATAAATACTGTACACAACTCCCTCCCCCTCACACACAAACACACAGAAAGTGAAACTGGTCTGGCTTAATGTTTCTGATGAGCAGTGACCAGGAGGAATCTGACAGAGCCAATCCCTCAGACAAAGCCTGAGAGGCAGCCGTGGTGAGCCGGCTCACTGGGCATTTGGCTCGGCCCGTTTGAACTCAACACACCCAGAGCTGTGGGAAGGAACAGGGAGAGTTGAGTTCTGATTATTGTTAGGGCAACATTTTCGAGAACATCTGAACAAGCTGCATGTCTTAACAGGACCCATCTTAACTCCTCTCCCCTCATCAATCACACCAGACACACACATAAACACATGCACCCGGCATTGGCAGTGAGATAATCCATTAAAGTACAAAGGTAGGTGTCAGCCTCTTAGACAAACACACACATATACATACACCAGAGTCATCAGAAACATGTTGAGTCCCATTTCCTTTCTTCTCTTCTCCATCCCAATTAAAAGGCAAAGCAGTCTTTTATTTTCCTCTCTTCCAAACACATTCTTTATCTCTCTGATCTGCGCTCCTCCCTCTCTCGCTCAGTCCCCTCGGGGTAGTGGGAATGTCTCTCTCCACACACTCTCAGGTCAGGGGTTCAGCTAGAGAGGGTTTGAGCATGTACAGCGATTGGTAGTGCAAGAAAGAGACACACAGAGAGCGAGCAGCGGGTTGAGGCAGGCCTCTGCACGGGCAGCTCCTCTTCGCTGCCAGAAACACTTAAACTTATAGCTCTGTGCGTGCGCGCATGTGTGTATCATAACCCTAATCAGAGACTTCAGGGTAGATTTATGCCCCTGCCTTTTTCTCGACCTCCATTACACTAGCTTATATACACCCATTACAGGATATGACAAAGTACACACCCTTTAGACGAGCATACCACCACACTGCCTGTGTGTGTGTGAAAAGAGGGCACTCCCCATTTTCCCATTAGGTCCTTGTCCACCTGCGAGTTCTGTCTCTCAGCCTGTCTTTATCTCTCTTCCCCTCATTGCTAATAAGGTCAATGAGAAAGAGTAAGAAGCAGATGGGTTTACAGTACATTACAGCACAGCACAGTGTAGCTTGGGATAGATAGTGTCTGATGATTCATGCTTAGTGAAATGTGTGATGGTGTGTGGAGTTTCTATTGCAGTGCAAAGTCAGTGGACTGAGCGGCGAGATCTGTTGATCACTCAGCACTATGCGCTGCTTCATAATATTACCTTAGGGAGTAGTTTGAACTATCAGGGGTCTGGACCAAGGAGGAAGGGGAATGGAAGGAGGGAAAATGAAGAGGAAGAGAAAAAAGGAGTGAGGTTGGAGATTAAGTGACTAGCTTTAAATGTCACAATAACACTCTACTTCTCACTCCTAACGTCACAGGCGACTGGGTGCCAGGAGCGAGAGTCAATGGGGAAAAAAATATTGCTGTAAGATTTGTGGCTCTCAAGTGGGACGGTTTGTTTGTGAGAAGCTTTGAACTGGTGAAATCTGTTGTCAAATCAAACAACTTAATATCTTTAGGACTATTCATACAAAAGTTCATATATGACTATACCGTCTACTCATTGACTGTTTCCCTTTCATTTCTGTTGTGGCTATCTAAACCAAGAGCATGTAAAATATCAGATCTAGTTATGAAGTCATTTTGGCTTGAGACTTGAGTTGTCATCCAGATGAACATGTGGATTTAATGCCTGGTTTGGTTTGTTTCTGAGTTGAAGACTAATGTTAATTCAGTATATTGCTTGCCTATTACTCGACAGAGCAGTTCTAAATTTATGGCCATTCTAATTATTTCTCTGAGATTAAGCTGTTAGGATCTTTTTCCCAAAGTTAGACACAAACACAGTGATGACATTTCTAAAAAACTTGTAAAATATATTTCCAAACTATTAGCTTTACTGGTTGCCACTTGAGTAAGACAATGTATTCTTTTAATTTGAGTCAACAGATCTTTTAACAAGTAAACCCACCAAGCCATCTGCACACTCCTATATCACACACACATACACACACACACACATATGCAAATTTGCACAGGTTCGTGGCCGTCTGCAAGCATCTGGCAGCATTCCATTAACAGAGCAGCTAGCAATCTCTCACACCCTCACCTGCTGTCAGTTTCACAGATTTGTAAAAAAAAAAACATGCATGCACACCAACACACCAACACACACACACACACACACACACATACAAAGGTTCACCTGCTCTTGCCTCAGAGGAAAAGAAAAGTTAGATTCTCTCATGAAATAGCTTTTATTGTTTCCCCAGAAGGCATGGGTTGTACGCCTCTGAAACACACACAGTCGCACACAGACAGCGGGTAGAATGCCTCGATGGCGTTTTGTGTACCCACTCAGGGTTGCCGAAATAAAAGCCGCAGAACTTTCCCCTTTAAAAGTATGCACTTGTGTGTGTGTACGTTAATTTCTAAAACTGGATGAGGCAGAAAGACGAGATTGAGCTCGTCATTAGCAGTTCACAGCCTGCGTGCTTGTATGAAGGTTTGTTTTGTTTTGTATTAGCTGCCTTGTGTGTGAGCTCTGCACACGGATGTGTGCGTTTCTGTGTCTCGACTCTCCCACGCTCAAACGGCTAACGATGGCAAATGCTCCTGTGTGTTTGCGAGGCGTTGTTTCTCAAAAACAACAACACATCCTAGGAACAGCTCGTTTTGTCAGGTTTTGTGGAAGGAACATGCTCTAATTAGAGAGGCTCTCTGAAGTAGCATCAAACAGATCTGTCTCAAAGACCAACCCTACTCCTGGCTCACACACAGCGCACACATGCCACCTCTGATTATTGGAGAAATGTGTGTGTTATTTAACTATATAGCAGAGTATTAACAGCCTTGTCAGTTTAGATTTGCTGCTTATCTGATCCTAATGCATGGGTGCGCTCCTATACACACATTCACATGCATACAGAAAAATGCCTGCTATAAGTGCAGCTTTGTGGCCTCTTGGGCATGTTTGTCTGGAAATGGTCTATGACCAAAAGCCCTTTTAACAAAGTGTGCACACCACAACACACACACAATTCAACTCTTTATCTTCTTTGTATTTACTTTAGTTTGATGCCTTGTTTGTTTAAAGCGCTCTGCTCAAGCTGCCTGGGCCAGTTTTGTTCAATCTTTGCTGTGTTGTCCTCCACTTTCCTCTCAGGTGCCAGTGATGATGGTGGAATCAGCTTCTGAGACAATTCGAACAACACCGTCCAATCAAAACGGAGTCAGCAGCCTCAGCAGCCAGTCAGACGGAGGGGGAGGTAGAGAGGGAGGGTCCAACGGAGACACCAATGGAGAGATCAGCCCGGTCGATTTACTGCACCTACAACAGCAACAGGTGTGTGTGTGTGTGTGTGTGTTTGTGTTTGTGCTTGCTGATTGTGTGTTTCGAGGCCTTTGTGTGCTTTTGTGTGCATGTCATGCATGCATTTGGCATTATGCTTACCAGGTGGACATATTTTGCAACACCTCCTACTTGTGCAACTTCTGAACAAATGTACTTTACATTTTGTGGAACAGTATGTACACATGGCTGTTATATAACATACAGATGTGTCAACACTTATTTGCCCAGATTCTGGTAATTGTTACTATTTTTACATGTGTAATGAAAAGGTCTGAAAGGTTGGCTCATCAGTGCGTCAGTTATCCATTTGATAATCTGCCAGCTAATTTCACTAGGACACAGTTCACCAAAAGAATAAATATGCTGCCAACACATATTTTATAACAGTGAGTAAAAACATGAGAAGCGGTACCGGGCTAGATGGAAGAAAACAAAAAAAACAGGTTCACATTCTTGAAATTTCCCACACACTATATGGTGTCTATACAGGACTTGGATGCTTAAGGAGTGTAAACTTGTTTGTCATAGTTGTGAGATTCAACTCTTACTTTTAATTAATCCATGAATCTTTTGCTTGTAATGTTGGAGTTAGGCTACTTTCCCTTTTGCCTCAGTTTCAATTCAAGTCTTGCTTACATATACACACACACCGACACGCACGCACACACACACACACACAAACACTGTGCTGGCCACTGTGACAAATGGAATTTCCAAAGTTTTCCCGGAACATCTTGGATCAAATTCTTCATTGTATTTCTCATTCCCTTTAAAATACACATAACTCTGCTGATTACTCTAAAGGACCTTGGCCTTCACAGAGACCACACATACGCACACATACACACACAGACACATGCACACAAAGCACTTCAAAAATATTTTTTCAACCTGAGGTATCCATATTAGTCATTTTACCATAACTGAACAAAAATGTCTGCTGGGTAATGATGGAAACCTGTTGATTCATCTTTTACAGTCACTCTCTTCGCTGAGAGATGACACACATTTATGATTGTACTCTTCTCTAATTTAATTCTTAAGTACATTTAAGCGATATATGTACTTGTGTGTGTCCACCCTTCACATAGGGTCAGTTTGAGTTCTGGGCTCTCCGACACTACTTGAGTCTGTAGTTGAGGAAACCCAGGGGCGAAAAAAATCAGGTTTTCTTCCCTGCTGCTAAAATTATTACCTCTAATTATAATGATGGAGCCTTAGGTGAATGAAATACACTCTCCCTCCTCCTTCCTCTGACTGCATCCTCTCCTGCTTCCTCAGCAACCTTCAGCCGAGGACACACACATAAACGAATGCACACATATTAACACCAAACTTGTAGCTCATACAAAGCAGGTCTTTATTCTGCTGGACGTGCCTATGCTCTCTATGTTTTCGCACCTGCGTGTGTGTGTGTGCGCACCCTGGTATTTCCTCTCTTGAGCGGGTTACCAGCCACAAACATAGCTCCGTCTCTCTTTCCATCTTTTTCTCTTCCTCTCACTCACTGCACTTCTTTTCCTTCTATCCGCTATGGACCACAAAAGACAAGCACAACCTTTCCTCCAGATCCCAAAACTCATTTCACAAGAAATATTACAGCTACAGTTATATTCATTTCACTTCCCAATTAGGAATTCTGTGATATATATATATATATATATATATATCACAGA
>JBAMHX010000004.1:25599321-25613636 GCA_037177515.1 Pseudomugil tenellus
TAGATAGATAGATAGATAGATAGATAGATAGATAGATAGATAGATAGATAGATAGATAGATAGATAGATAGATATTGCATGTTTTGATTAATGAAACAGAAAGTGTAGAGGAAATTAAGGTAAAATGGAGAGGCAAATAGGCAGCATGGTGGGGTCGGATATGGGGGCATTTGTGGGCTGGAAAAAAGAAATAGAGGGATGAGGGAGGGGTGTAAAGCTGAGACGTGTCAGAAAAGGGCGCCTGGGCCTCCCTGTGGAATGTGGTCTGTCTACCTCCCCAGAAAGAACAGTTCAGGACAGAGGGAAGACAGAAAGATGGAAGAAAGTGAAGAGGGAGGCAAAGACGAGTTTTACCCCATCATCGAAGGGGCAAGAGACGAGGGAGGGAAAACGAAGCAGAGAGTTGCAGTGTATGGAGGAAGTAGTAGAAGTGAAAAAGTGAGAGTGCAGGGGAGAGCGTATGGCACTTTGTTGAGGTGCCGGGTGTGGACGTGAAATGATGCATAGCAGAGGAGAAATGTAAGCAGGATAAATCCTAACAAACCTCAAAGTGTTTGTGTGAATGTGTGTGGTTGGGTGGAGGGTGCTCTGACGAGAACCAGGTGTCTTCAATTCTTTCTGTCTTTAAGTCTGTCCTACCTTTTTTTACTTTGCAAAAGCGAGTCCACACTCTATTCGCTGCTACTGCCCCCCCTCTTTCCTCAGTTCTCACCCATAGCTGTCCCCTTTTTTTCTCTTTACCATCAATTAATGGCCTCTTATACTCCAGCAGCTACAGTAGTAGCTGGTAGTGATGAGGTAAAGAGGAAAAAGTAGAAGGGAAGAGGAAAGAGACTGTGGCGGAAAGGTGCCATTTCCTCTTGGGAGTGCCACTCATCGGCCGGCTAAACCAGCCTGAGAGGTTCTCCCCACTCTTTCCTCTGTCTTTTTCTCTCTCCCTTACACTCTTACAAGCAAATAGAAAGTGAGAGGCTGACTGTTTCAGTCGTCTCCCCTCCCCAGAGATTTAAAAGGAACATTGGTTTTGAAAAAGGCAGTTTTAAAAATTGGTTTGGAGCGTCGATCCCCACTCCCATTTGTCATGTTCTAGTTTTCCTCAGCACTTCTCTTGTTTCATTCTCTCATGTGTCCACACACATACCACCATCTTTGTTTCTCCTCCACTACCATATGCACACACACACACACACACACACATGCTGATACTTACACACTTGCACAGAGCTGATGTGAGTTAATGAAGGGTGTAATTAAGAAGCCACAATGATGACTGGAGATCAGGGGGAACCGATACAGATCTCAGATATACACAAACACTGATGAAAGATAGCTGTTATGTGTGTAAGAGTGTGCATTTGTCGGCAGTACTTTGCGACAGATGTATGAATGTGTGTGCCAAGAGACGGTGAGAAATGCTGGATGCTTAAGATAACGTATGGCTTCCTGTTAGATTGGCTAGACTCAGTAATTGGCCTGTATGTATGGAGGTTGGGAGGTTTGGAGGGGTATGTGATTCTCCAGCTTTGCTAAATTATAAGAGGTGAATGTTGGTCACTGGGACAGTTATGTCTTGTTTGACCTCCAGCTCTCCACTGAGTTCATTTTCAGGTCAGCAGTGGAGAGGAGATAAAGGTGAAGGGGCGATTTGAGAAAGGAAGGAATTGAAACTAGATTTTCCTGATGTATTAGGATTCAGGTTATTAAATTAGGCTTGTATTTCTTTTTGCAGCAGTGTGACAGGTTGTGTCTCTTATCTGGCTGTGTTTGCATTTGTACGTTTGCCTGCTTGCGGAAATCCGCGTGTGTGTGTTTTGCATATGTCAGTCCGTTGCTACATCGTGTGTACCAGCTAGTAAATCAGTTCAGGCCCTGCCCCTGAGTGCTGTCACCTCCTAAAAGCCTTCCCTTGGTCTGGACAGAGCCCTCCTCTTTATGTGTAAGGTCAGCATGGTGCACAGGTCAGAAGAGGTCACACTCAGACTGAAAAGGGGGAAGTTGGGTTGCCTAGCATCACAGAACACCCACTGCTGTTACCGTAGTGATTCAAAAAGACCCATAGAGCACTAACTTCCTCTAAAGGTTTCAAAATTACCAGCAATTCTCTTTTATCCATCTTTTCTCTTTTGTATATTTAGCATGCAAAAACTTGTATTTGTTCATGCAGGACATTTTTACTCTTTCTTGATCTTGGGTACAAGCACAAGGATGCATCAAACGCTTGCACAAAAAAATCTCACTTATGTTTCATGATTTTCACATGATTTTCTCTCACACCATCAGTCTCATTCAGTTATTTTTTTACATATTGAGAAGCTTTTTTGAGATGCTGATGTGTTTATGACCACCCATAAAACTCTTTCACTGCTTTCTCCAGCCTGGACATTGAATTGTGGCGAAACACCAAGTGAGAGTTGAGACAGAATTTTTGTTCATGCAAATGATGTCTTTTCAGTTCTGTTGCTTTTGTGTTTCTCCAATCAAGAAGGTCTAATTGCAACTTAATATCTGATCATGATTTGAAGCATTTCTGGATCTACAGGTGATTTTACATCATCACTTTTAATTGCCTAAAACAGTAAAACCTACTTAACAATGAGGTTTGCTGTCTAAAAAGTGCAATGAAGCTGCAGCAGATAGATAGAAGATATGGCCCACCAGGCCAGATCAGGCAGCATGGACACAGTCACGGATGGTTGGCGCAGCCTGTTGACAGGCTTGAAGACAAGAACAGACATATCCTAGCAGTAGAAATAATTATTGTATGTGCAACAGTGTGTGTTTTGTCCTGTTTCTGTTGTGGAAACTGGGTTACACATATACCTGGGTACCTGACAGGTTAGATTTGGTTTGGTTACTATGGGAGTGTTCAGAAGCACTTAAACTGCATAGGCCTGACTATGCTATCTGTTAAATAAATTGTTGAATAACACAGATACACACACTCAAACATAATCTGAGACAAACCCTACTCATGAAGAATTTCCTGTATTCACAAGGGGGAAAAATCAGTTGTTGGCTTTTAGTTCCCAAATGGTTGGTCGTCACCATGGTTACTGGGGCTGTTTTAGAGGCTACAGGTCACCAAGGAAAGCTGAGTGACCTTATTGCTATTACTGGTCAGTGACACTGGGATGCAACTATGTGTGCTGGTGCTTATTCATACTGGTCTACTGGTTTCTCTGTCAAAAAGCAGCAGCCATAATTGGTTTTAATTGACATGTGCTCAGAGAACATACTTCAGAGTTCTTGAGAGGCATAGGACTGATACAATACTGCAATACTTTGCAACCCCTCAACCCACCCATCCACACAGGTCATCCCAGGCTTAGGGTCCTCTCTTTTCTTTAAGACCCTACTCCTTCATTCCTCCACTCCAAACTCACAGAAAGAGATGGACACAGCAAGGGGAACAAGAGAAAGCAAAGAATAAAGACAAAATGTGCAACGCTTGCAAGGCTGCTAGGCAAGCAGTTACCCTGGAAACAGTTGAGAGCCCAAGATGCACACAATGAACATGCACATATACACACCACACATTCAAAAGCTGCAGAGGCCTAAAGTGTTGCTAATTAGCTAGTCTGCGCTGGTTCTTTGTGTGAGCCATTTTAAAGGAGAGATTAGAGTCAACAGGGAGGAGGAGAGGAATGTAGCTCTTCTTTTTCTCTTGTTTGCCTTCTTCTTGAGCTCAGGAAGAGAGCATGGCGGCCTTTTTTTTTTTACCTGATAGACAGAGTGCGTTTGTTGTCTTGTTACTTAAGATTTCCATAACAAAAACAAAAGACACATCAAAAAGTCTTACATAATAGTAAAGGGATGGTGAAACCCCTTTTTGAGAATAAGTACGGTAGCCTTTCAGATTATGTAGACTTAAATTAATTTTGAAAAATCTCAATTTGAGTCTCTTTGCTTTCTTCTGGTATAATTTATGCCTGTAAATAATATGTAGTTATAGAAGACATTACTTAGTTTCCATACAGACTTGCTGTGCCTCATCATTTTCATGGCTTTATAAAGGTTATCAGATAAAGTTACTCTCTTTACAAAGTAATGGAACCACAATAAAGAGTGAATACTGAACCCAGCTCTTAACCACAGAAATTTTGTTAACATTGTGGTTACTTTTGTTTTGTTTCTGAACTTCCTAATGAATTAAGTCAGTTCCTGACTAAGACCTGAATACTTGTGTTTCCCAAAAAACAACATAAAACAGTTTTTAAAAAGTTTTTGGTTGAGCAAACATATCATTGCTAGAAAGTAATTTTCCAGTGAACAAAAATGTAACTTTTTCAAATATAATTTGAAAAACTAAGGAATAGAAAAGATAATCATGGTGGGCTTTCTATCATTTAAACAGAAGCCTTTCTTTACATCTGGATAGATTGACCCCATGCTAAATCATACAGTCCAGCACACATTTCTCATTTCCCCTTTTTAGAACACACTCCACCCCTGTGCCTCATTTAGGGAAGTTAAAGATTTTGTGCTTTTTTAGAAGTTTAACTTCTTGTACTCTAACCAGCCTTTGTTGTGCCTGCCCACTTCCGGTGTTTGTGTGTGGTAAGGGTGGGTGCGAGGGTGTGTCTATCTGAATCCCCAAAGCCACAACCAGGTGTAAAAACCCTCTGAACCAAGAAACATGAAAGACTTTTTATTTCCACCCAAGCAGGCAAGCAGAATAAAACTTTTCACAAACCAATCGCTTTCAGTGTGTTATTCTGTATAACCAATAGGTGTCTGAGTGTGTGTGTTGGCCTCTGTGTGTATGTGTTTGTGTCTGCATGTGCACACGGCAGACAGTCTGTGTTTGTGTATGTATGTGTTTTCCTTCTGCCTCTGAGTCGAGCCTTGGCAGTGTCTTGCATGTGTTATTAGTTTGCTTTTTTTCTCTTTTTTTTCTTTTTTTTGGGGGGTTATTAATAATAAGAGTTAAACAGTTTCCATATGTGAGGCCTGGTTGCCAGGCTAGTGCTATCCTCGTCACAGACTGGCCTCGCACAGTCTCCGCTCTCACAAGTTGCTTGTGTTGAGCACAAGAAAAAACTTAAACTCTGGAGGTCGCCCAACTTAGACCTAACACTTAAGTGGCCTTGTCTTCCCAAACTACTTAACTGTCCTACCTTACACAAGAAGGGGGTTAAATATTGCAAGGCACGCTGTCCATGTATATATACGTGTGTGTGTGTTTGTATGTGTTTTCCTCTATGGGCTGGGTCTGTCTGGAGTGAGACCTTCCTCTCCTGCCAAACGAGCTGTGTTGAAAACCGCAAAGAAACTGCATATGTGTATATAACGTATGACGTGAGTGTGTGTGTGTGTGTGTGTGTTAGGAAACTGCTGTAGAGCTATTTGCCATCAATTAGCCGCCTGGACTGAGATGAGGCCTGCAGTACAGAGAGAGCTGTTTTTATATTCACTAAGGGAGTTCCTCTCTTTTTTTGTCCCTGCTCACCTCATCATTATGTTTAAGTGTCTTTTTCTTGATGCCCTCTCACTTGACATGACAGGAAAAGAGGGCCACAAACATCTCTTTAGGAAGCTACAGGTTTTTTTCCATGTGTGAATTTAAGATGTGCGTGGATGATGATGAATTGTGTCATGATATAAAGCAGTCCTGGGTTTTCAGTCAGCTTCTTTTTATGACCATGCATATACCCCCGTGAATCAATAGAAACATTAGATGAGTGTCGGGACACTGAAAGAGAGAGGTTTTGAAGCTTTACAAAACAGTTTTGAACTGAAGGGAACCATCTGGAAAACGGCAGGGTCCCTAGAGTTTAGAACAGGTCCCTTTTGTGAAAAATAGTATATGAAAAAAAGAATCTAAAATCAGCCAGGGTTTTCAAACATTACAGCATATTTTGAAGTTCTTTTGGAGTTTGCGAGTTTTTATTACACTGGCTCTTGCATGCGGTCTTTCCTCTCTTTAATGGTCAGTCTGGGCCCAGAGAAGCTTGCTTCAGCCGTTTTAAAACCTCAGCTCTCAAACGGTGCCTTTATATTGCGGAAACATTACATTAAATAGCTAAAAGGCATTGCCGCTGGCTGGTGGTTTCCAAGGTGTCCCAGATTATTCCCACTCACTAGCGTCCTAAACAGATTGAAGCATTCAGTGCCTCTTAAGCTTCGTAATATCGCTGGACAATCGGTTTGAAGTCCATGTTCCTGATGGCGAAAACAAATCACAGGAAAAGTGGTGTAAAGGGGGTGGGGGGAAGCGGAAAAACCTGATTAATACCAGAAAAAGAAAATAAATATCTGAGGAAGAGTCAGAGGAAAAGAGTGGAGTTCTGAAAAGCATAGTTTATTTGTAACCCACCGTGAAATTGACAGGCTTTAGGAAGGATTTGGTTCAAGCTGCCCCATCCCTCCATGTATATGTTTGCCACAAAGAAACTCTTGATCTTCCCTAAATATACATACCATTCCCTCCTAACTTTGTTTTTTTTTTTTTTTTACATTGTTTCGTTACTAGAAACAAACCATATTTTATGACATACTTAATTACTAGCACTGCAAAAATATTGTTAGTTCTTTGTTTTTTTCCCAGTTAGTATGAGAACATAATCGCTTATTCTTCCTGCAGCTACTGCTATCTGCGTGGCAGACTTTCCCTTTTCTGTTGCTACAGAGCGACTTCTGCTTCTATCCTAATAAAACCTTGCAAATTTCTCACTAAATTTAATGTCTGGTGGAAATTATGAACAAAAGTGAAAGCACCTGCTATAATGTTGAGCTGTAATGAAAACTTGCACTGTAATTTGTGGTTGACGATAACAGTATTATGAAAGCTTAGAGACTGCAAATCTTTACAGTAGTCAACTGCATCCATGCAAAATTCAGCAAATATATTAAGATTATATTAAGATTATCGTTTTTACAACGTAGCCTGTAGTCAGCTATTGCTGTAGTTGTGTTAACCTGAGCGTCAGTGGAACGTAGGGGTCGCCACATAAGGCCGACAGCTGCATTCACAATACTTCCATTAGTAAGTCTGGGCAATCTATTTTAGAATTCTCTTGAAGCCATATCTGCTGTCAAAATTTACTGTGGAGAATGAGTGTATGGGCAACAGATTTGCAGAGATGGGAGGGGAGGGGTCAGGGCTCAAGAAAGTCAAGAGTGCTTTGGAAATAAATGCAACACAAACTTTTTTCAGTTATACATTATATAGAGTGAAGAAGGAGACGGCAAGAGACAGATCGGGTGATGTGGACAGAGTGAAATAAGGGAGGAGTGATCTGGGAAAGTAATCTGGTTTTTGTGGTGACTGACAGTGATGCATTTGATATACGAGATTCAACTGTGGCTGTAACCAAGCCGTCACACACATGCCCCAAAGCGATATAACAATCGTACTAACTGTCACCTCCTTAGTGATCTCACTTTTTGTAGTATGTGTGTGTGTGTGAATTCCTCTAGCAAGTGACCTGGCACCACTGTATATTGTGTATCATCGTCCTTTTAGTAAATTAACATGCTTTGGAGATTGTATTACGTCTCAGTCTTGTTCCATCTTCTCTCTGATCGTGGTTTCCTCTGAGTATCTAGAGAAAGAAAAGGAATCAAAGATCAAGGAGATTAAGAGACAGGAAAACCTGTAGAGCAGTAAAGACAGAGACAAGACAGAAGGAGAAAGCAAATAAAAGTAGCACAGGGTTTTATGGAGTTTGAAAGTGTCTTTTTTTTGTGCGAAAGAAAAGAGAAGTAGTACACATGGATACAAGAGATCACAGAGATGACCCAAGAGGATGGCAGCATTGCCACAGCTTTAGCTTGGTGTTCAGCTTCAATGACAGCCCTTCAGGAAGGAGATATAGAAAAAGGATATGGAGGGAAAAAAAGAAAGATCCACTTCTTCTTTCTGAACCTGGTCTCTCCCACTGATCCAAAATCAGAAAGCATGCAGACCTGTAGAGAATCAGCTGGGTGTGACGAGCTCTTCCCTGCATCTTCACCCTGTGTCTGTTTAGCAGCCTTTCTATCTGTCGCTCTCTCCTGGGGATGAGTGTAGAGAAAGAAATGCAGGAGAGGGGCATTACAAGCCTCTCTTCCCCGGCTGTTGAGCCTGTGAGGAAGGCAGGGGATATTTGTTTGGTGTTGGAGAGATTAGTGTTCTCAGACGCGGCTGAAACACCTAGTCGAGCCCAGTTTTGCTCCTCCGGACAGATGAAACAATAAGTTTCTCTCTCATCCTCACTTCTGCTCTTTTTTCTTCTTCTTGTCGGCCTAAGAGCAAAGAAATCTGATACCACCTGCCTCCCCCCTTTTGCCCTTCCTAACTCCCTCCCCTCCTCTTGCTCCTTCTCCCCCAAAGACAGCCCACTGTCTGCCCTTGAGGTTGTTTATCTATGGGGGGTGGGGGGGTGGGTGGGGATGAGGAGGAGAGGGTGGAAGGTGGGGTGGGGGGGACGGGTTTGTTTCGTTTCGGCCGTCAACAATGGACCCCAGTCAGTGCTGACGGATTACTCCAACATATGGTACCCACCTGTCTCTTTCTCTCTCCATGTCCCCCAGACCCCCCCCCTCCCCCCGCATCCCCTTTGCTATGCCTTTCTGTTTAGATTTCTTCGCTTATTCCTGCGTTCTCTCTCCCTGCATCAACCAAACACACTGGGCGGATTAGAGGCCAGATTCATCACACACATAGACCTGTTTGCTTTAGCAACCTGAGCCAGGCACACACACCCACACAAAAATTCAGCTGAAGAGGCCCGATGGTTACCTTTTTGTTCTTATTGGAGATGAAACTCATAATCGCATACATGGTATGGAGAATGTAGCGCAGACTCTTAACACACATTTGTTGCAAGATGATAGTGTACATTTAGTGAAATTAAATTTTCAGCTTTTCTTGCATCTTTCAATGGATTTTGTTTAAAAAAAGAAAAAGAAACCTTCTCTTTCAGGCACAGTTGTAATCCGTTTTTCAGAGTCCTGTTAAAGTAGTCGTTACTGTGGCTGTGTGTGTGTGTGTGTGTGTGTGTGTGTGTGTGTGTGTGTGTGTGCGTGCATGTTTGTGCGTGTCTGACCCTGCTGAATTAAAAAATGCAGTGTTATTAAAGGCTGTGTCAGAGGCGATGATTTACAGAGAGGAGCGATGACAAGTCAGAAGAACTCACACACCGAACTGACATACACACTTGTGCACTCACACTGAGCTCTCAGGCCTCCAAGCTGAGCGGTGACCTCCTCACCCCTCCTTCCCCTTCCTCCTCCTCCCTCCCTCTCTTACTCTAATAAAACCTGTCTGACACCACTGATGTGTGCATATGTGTGTGTGTGCACATGTTTGTGTATGCGTGTGTGCTCCGCGGCAGCACAAAGACTCTGTTGTTGGGCCTCCCTCTTAGGCCTCCCTCATATTTTCTTTAAAGGTGCAGTGCGCCCCCAAGAATGCCACGGGGAATGGGGAGTAAAGGGGGGAAGTCTTGGAGGAGCTGGTGTGAGCGTGTGTGTGCTAGTGGGTTGGTTAAAGGATGGGTGGAGGGGTGGAGGTCTCACAGAGAAAAAGGCAAGGAGTGAGTATGAGGAGTAGAAATGAAAGAGAAGGGTCAAAGAAGAGAAGTGCTTCTTGACAAAGTAGACATGAGAGGTTTTGCCTCTGATTGCTGGTGGCCTTTGTGTATGTTAGTGTGTGCTCTTCAGTGTGTGCGCAACATATCTGCAATTTTCTTTTCATGCTGTTTTCAGAATAAAATAAAGGTTTTATTTATACATTTCTATAAGAGAGATGACAGTGGCCCATCTTTAGACCCAAGCAAACCAGCAACAAGTTTCTGTTTTGAAACATTTTCCTACCAAGTTGTAAAAGGCAGAATCTGATTTTAGTTACGAAAAACACTGATGAAGTAATAAGCGATCAAAAAAAGAAGAGAAGATGTCTTTTAAGCATTTTGTGGTGCTCTTCCTCTGACATGATAATTGAAATGCCGACAGTATTTTATGGTTGTCGCATCAGTCACTGCGAGCAAACTGCAACGTTACCACAGCAGCTGAAGTGAGTTTCACTTACTGTAGTGTTTATTCCAAACAGTAGGTGTTTCTAATGAGAAAATGACAATGTTACATGTCAGAATTACAGGAAATATGTAAGCATATAGTTGCATCTAAGTTTTACTTGTTGCTTTTGTAAAATTTGTTGTGTTTTTATTTTCTTATGCTTTGAATGTTCCTGCAAACATCCTGTAGAATGAATTTTCCATTTGTTGACACAGTGTGTCAGTAGATCTGACAGAAAATCAACCTGAATTTATTTTATTGAGACATCGGTGTTGATGTGAGGTCAAAAACATCCAGAAGAAAACCAGCTTGACGCTGACATGCTAAAAACTTTAAGCTACCACATGTGGCTCCAGAAGGGATTAATTCCCTTTACATTTCCATCTTAAAATTCCTAACTTAGTTTGCACAAATTTCCTATGACAAAATAAGTTAAATTTTTTTTTTTTTTTTTTTTTAAAAAGTGGTATGGTTTTTTACAACTTATCTTTCCACCTGTCGAAATGATGGAGTGGGTATAGTGTTGTCATGTCCACATTGTATCAGCCACCAAAGCTGAAAATAAAAATACCAAAGGTTTCAAAATAACAAATATCTAATATCACAGTAGCTTCGTGCATTTTTATATAAACAAACTAAAGATTTTCCCAAAGTTATAGAAACTCTTTACACTTGTAGTTACTATTGTGGCAAAAGTGATATATAGCATCCGTTGGTTATTATGAACAGCTTAGTGAGCCCCAGACACAGTTTTAAAACAGCCTTGTTACAGTAGAGCAATTATAATAATATTGTCATTTAATTATCCCAGAATGGCATTATGATTGTACTCTGTTATAGTTTCATTAAAACAATTATAATGTTAAGGATACGCTCATTAAAAGGAGATAAAATTACTGTCTTAAGGGATGGCTCTGTAAGTCCAATAACAGATGTTTTGTTTGCTTTAATAGTGCAAAAGAACACATTAAAAGGTCATTTTTGCGAAAGTTAACTTAAACAATTTGCTTTTTCACCGGAACATGTTTAAAAAAGCCAGTTATCACATTTGCAATGCACTTTTTTAGATGTTATATGCATGAATGATATGGTTTCTCTTTAGTTTTCTTACTCTTATCTTTCAAATGAACACACACACACATTCATGGATAGGAGCATAGGAGAGGAGACAGGCATCACCTCTGCTTGGTTGTAGCGTTTATGAAAGCCATAAATGGCTCTTTAATATAGTGGTAATCAGGGTGGTAATTTGGGTGGAATTGTCCCTTATTGTTGCCAGACATGCCTCCTCAACTCCTGCCAACATACACTCATGCTCACACACACAGACAAACACACACACGCTCACTCTCGGGCAGACGGGGTGTTCAAGGAGTAATTCACACCACATGGCAACAAACTGGGCGGTTGTGTTTGTCTGTGTGTGTATGTGTGTGTGTGTCTGCGCTTGCTTTAATACTGAGGTCAAACCAGCAAAGGGAGGGGGTTCCCGAGATTTTTGTCAAAGTGTTAAAATTCACGTGTGTGCCTCTGCGCATCCATGTGTGTGTGTGTGATGTTATTGCGGTCTCAGCAAAAGTAGCAAGTGTGCTCGATACAGATGGTTTTCATCACTGCGACTGCACACAGAACTTCTCGCTTTGGCTGTCTCACTCTAATCTCTCGTCTCTGTGTTTGTAATGAAACATTACTTAATGTAGCCACCTTTCTAATTTGACAATTCGTTGAATGAGCGACAGCTTAGTTTCACAGTGTTGCACTTTTCTGCCGTTGTGAAATGGTTGAGTCGTGCTGATTTCGACTGCTGGGTGGTTGAGTAAGAGCTTCCATGTTAAAGAACATCCCTCATTCTGACCGTTAATTTGCCACACACACACATACACACGTGTATTGGCACACATACACACTCACAGGGACTTTCATAAATCAATATTTACTAAGGAACCTTTCCCTTTTGAGTCAGAGGAAGCAAATGTGCATCCTGCTGTCTCTGCTCTCTAACCCTCTGTCATGAGGTTGCGCTTGTATTTGTGTGCGTATGGGTGTGTGTGATTGTGTACTTACTGTAAGGGCAAGGCGGCTCTGGTGTTGTGAGATGGGTGTTTTCTTGTTTTGTTTTTGGGGCCGTTCAAACATTCCAACAAAAATGCCTGTTCCTCAGGGACGGATTTTTCCTGGTGATGGGCGATTCGCTCTTTAACACAGAGACAATCAACACAACGAAGAAAAGAAGGAACATAAAGTAAAGTAAAGGAAGGAAGGCATGTGCTTAGAAAGCAGGAGGGATGGCTTACTTTGCAGTATTGAAGGGATGAATCGGCAACACTCAAGGGCAGAGTGAAAGAATGGAAACAGAGCTGGTGAGCGATGGTGTCACTGGTTTAGATGGAAAGCGCTGGAGGGCAGACGAGGGAGAAACTGGAAAAGGAGGAGGAATGAAAACGTGGGTGGTAGTTAGTCTTAGCTCTTCGGGGCACATCAAGTCATACAATTTCTTGCATCACTGTGACACACACACAAACAAAGTACAGTGGGCACACATAAAGATACGTTGACACACTTCTGCCTCAGAGGATGTGGAAAGCCCACTTTCCGACATCCTCTTTGGTGTGGAAGAGAGTGAGACGGAGAGGACGGAGAGGGAAAGACTGGAAAGTAGAGCTTTGGAATCTAAGGTTTTGAATGCGACAATTTAAGACACTGATACACTCTGTCAATCATGTTCAGCAGCCTGAAAGCAGCCTTGTGTGTTTATTTTGGCTGCTTTTCTTTCATTTTACACACTCGTTTAAAAATGCACACCTGAATTTTTTTCTTTGAGATACGTCTCTAAAAGTCGGTTTCTTTTATGCATCTGATCATTCGCTTTTCTCTCTTTCATAGGCACTCCAAGCAGCCAGACAGTTCCTCCTCCAGCAGGCCTCTGGTCTCAACTCCCCTGGCAGCAACGAGGTCAAGCAGAGCCCCGTACAGGTCAGAGTGCGATTATACAGATGTACAAACCAAGGACTGCTTTATCAGACACTTTATATTATTAAGTATCTAATTGACACATTATACTTTGGTGTTTTTTTTTATCAATATGTCTGTGTTATATATATATCTGCTTTACTATCTCTGTTTAGATGTGTCCCCCCCCCCCCCCCTTTTTGTGTGGGACTATGTGTATGTCTGTGAGGCTGATTGTTAGTGTGTGTCTGAATGAGGCCTTTGTAGTTTCTTGGTATGAACTGTTTTCTGAGTAGAATTCCACAGTAAGCAGAGAGAACGGGGTTAGCTGGAGTGCAGGATCCCTGGTGAAAGACACTTGAGGAGGCTACACATACACGCATATAAAAACACACACACACAGGCAGGACATATGCATCATTACTAACAGTGTATGTTGATACATATCACAAAATGCATTACATTTGGCAGTTATATTTTTTAAATTACAGTATATTATATGCTGAGTACACACAGAATAATAATTTTAAGCTGTGTTTTGCAACAATTGAGTTGGGCCAGAGGTCTATTAGAGCAGTAAGCACTCTGCTTATTGCATTACTCCTCTCATTAACGTGTCACATGATGAACGGACAGCTGCATCATCACAGTGAAGGATAGAGTGACAGAGATAGAATGTAAAATGCAGATGTGAGAAAGAGCTGTGCTTAAAGGAGGCTGTGATGTCTGAAGCAGTGAGGAGCTGATAGAGAAAAATGTTTTTCAAGAGGGAAGATTTTAAATCATTGTGTAGAAAACTGATTTAATGCAATATGCTTCAACACATCATACAAGCAAAGTAAGTGTTACTGTTCAAGTAGTTACTTTTGTTTGTTCTTACAAGTTTTTAGTGATGGATCATGTTGGTCCACAAAAATAAAGAAAAAAAAAACATAACGGCTTCTGCTGCAGCAACATAAAGTTGTTGAGAATAAAAAAGGAAAAGCTTTGTAATTATTCTGGACTGCTGTGTGCTTCATGTCAGAAGAGGAAAAGAAAGGGAATAATATCACATAAAACTCAGACATCTTCCACAAAAAGAGAAACCACAAAGATTTTGAACTATCGCTTGCACAGTTTAATTGCCAACTGACCTCTGGGAAGTGCAGAAATGCCACAGAACAAAAGCCATCTTATTACTCATGATGTCAAAAAATGAAATATGTCTGAAAGTAGGATTTACAGATTACACTTTTATCCAAACCTGAACTGGAATAATTTTTCCTTTATTTCATTTGAATAGAAAATGGCTGTTGCTCACATTAAATGCTAACTTTAAAAGATGATTGTTGTTATTGTGTATAATCTTTCAGTCAATTATATATATA
>JBAMHX010000004.1:25618792-25633255 GCA_037177515.1 Pseudomugil tenellus
TCTCTCTCTCTCTCACACACACACACACACACACACACACACACACACACACACACACACACACACACACACACACAGATACACTTACCGTCTGCACACTTTGGAGCAAGCATGATGTGAATAACTGCTGAAGTAAATTTCTCTCCCGGTGACGCTAGAAGCGATGTTTAAGGTAGACTTACTGTTACTTTCTGACCTGCTGCCATGTGGTTTGTGTGATTCTTGTGTCACACAGTTTAAATGAGTGTTTCAAGAGTCTGAAACCACATTGTTTTGTTTCCAAAATGACTATTTTTGTGCAGTGATAGTGATGCGTAAAAATAAATGTGCTGATTGGGCGGACCTTGGGTTTAAAGGGAATTGTGATATGTGAAGCTCACTAAGCTGGAGAAGATGCAGACATTTGAAAGGATGTCCTGGAGCAGCAGCGGGCCTCCTCACCCCTACTCCCAGCTGCTTTAATATCAGATAGCAATCCCTCGTTCCTTCTCGAGGTTCCAACTGAAATAAAAAGTGGTAAAAGGCTTTCCTCCTTGTTAGAATGAAAAGTCATCAAGGGAGGAAAGGAGAGAGGGATGGAGCCTCATTGAAATGCAAGTTACATCCCCCTATTTCTCTCTCTTCTCTCCTCGGGGACCTCATGCCTTTCTCCTCCTTCTCCTTCCCATCTTTTGGGCACTCCCTAGCTCCCTCTCTTCCTTTGTTAATCAGTTAAACTCTCTCTTCAAACAACCCCTCTAATTACCCCTCCGTTCTCTGTAAACGACAGGGCTGTCTCCTGCTTCTCCTCTCTTCTCTCCATCCCTTCCTCCCCCAGCTCCCTCCATCCATAGCAGGAGTTGACCCCTGTCAGCCACTGACCCTTCAGAAGTGTGCGTCTGCCAGTACTTGCGTGTGTTGTGAGTCTACTTGTGAATGATTCTTGCATGTTAATCATATGAGCGACATCTTGGAGTTGCTTTTTGCTACTTTTAGTGGTTGTGCTTGATTGTAAGTGTGTGCATGCAAGCGTATCTGTACTGATGCATTTATTGCTTAAGCTTGCAGGCCACACTTCTCTCCTCTCCAAACATGCTTTTTAGAGTTTTTTTTTCTATTTCTGTGAGACTTCACAAACTTCTATTTAATTTCTTATTAATATTTCCCATTTCTACCTCCTTTCTTGCTCCTTCTAAGGTTTCGCTGCCTGCACCTACACTGCTACCCCCGCTCCCCATTCCCGTTTCACCTTTCTCCCACTAATCTATCATGCATCTCCCTCTTTTAAATTAACATGCTACATGAAAAAAAAAACAGCAACGACAGTGAGAAAAAAATTAAATGCATTTAATAAATGGCTGACTTCAAATCGCCCGGCTTTTCAGACTCTCCCTATTCACAATCCAATGAAAGGGGAGAAATCATTCACCAGGAGAGACAAAGCCGAATGAAAATATAATTCTGCATTGTGAAGCGCTTTTGTCCTGGCCCGTCAAATCGCTAATGGCAAGGCTTTTGTTTTGTGGTGGGGCTCTGAGGCTGGCGGTGTCGTATGGCGGTGGCAACGCATGCCCCATAATCACCACGCTTTGTGATATTAGATTATAGGGGCAATTAATGGCGTCAAACCTTAACTACTCAACATTCAGCCTGCCACACACACACACATACACACACACAAATACAGTAGAGTATATCTGCAATTGCACACAGGGACGCACATGTGGTTCTGGCATCAGAAACGTCAGGCGACACACAGAAAGGTGCTATAACTCCAGTAATTATGACGCCAGTGACTTGAAAATGTTGATGGCGGTGTGTATAAAATAGAATGTATGAGTTGTCAGGGAGGAAGAATGGGATGCACAAGAGCAATTAATTACAGCTTTTCATTTGGCAGCTTAGACTGACAAGGCCCGGCGGCGGGGGCAAGCTGGCATGACGCCAAGCAGCACCCATCACCACCCCCATCTTACTCTGTATTCCTCTTCCCTCCCATCCCCTTTGCCTTTTCCTTTACCAACTGCTACAGCACCACCCATCCCCTCACTCAATCCCCTGACTCCAACACTGCCCCTTTTCCTCCCATTTTTACACCTTAAACAAACACAGTTGCACTACTGCACCTTCACTTATGTGTCTTCACACACACACACACACTTCTGTCCAAGAGACCCACCTGCCTCCAGCTCTCCTCTAACTTTTCTCTATCTCTTTATCTGGAAGAGAATGTTAGTGTTTATAGTCAATCTTTTTTGCAAAGTCAAATTGACTTTCTACAGATTTAATTTATAAGTGCTTGAGCTCACCCCCTCTCACCTGCTGCCACCCCATTGGGTGGGAGCTGGATAGACTGCACTACAACAAGCTATGCACTCGGAAACAAACAGCACACTTACATATGCACCGTGAGAAGTTTTTAATATTTCCTGTTTCAAGAAGTGAAAGTAGATTAGTGTTTTGGTTTTCTGATTTGTTTTAAGCAGCATGTGACATAACAGAAGACACACCCTGGATCTGGTCATCAGCTATGGCCTATCTGCTGGTGTGCCTTCTGTTGTCGACCTGGCTGTGTCGGATCACTACTGTGGGTTCTACGACATCACCAATTTTAGTCAACAGTTGGCCCTGTGAGAACTGTGACGAAATGATGTATTACTTCTGAAAGTGATTGCAAATTTAATGAAAATTTTAAACCACACTGCTTGTCAGCTTCCTTTGATTTTATTGTTGATTATTTCTAAAAATCAGCAAAGGATATAGCAGCTCCACCAAAAACAAAAAAGAGTTTTTCAAATCTACAATTACTCCAGAACTCCAGACTGGACTCTGGTGTGAATTCCTACCTTTCCTGCTTTGGGTGGTTTTCATGGTGATGCCCATTGGAGTCCTTTTGGGGTGGCGGTGGGGGGGTTGTTAGCTCCTGGTATCCCCAAGATATCTTTCTCTTATTTCAAATGTTAATCCTCAGATCGATTGCACTTTTAACCTCATGTTTTGGTTAAAGAGACAGAAATGACGTGCTATAGGGATTATGTTATTGCAAAGGATGGGATGGGGGTGGGTGGGTATGGGGGAATCTACACTATGTGTTTATCATGTAAAGCACTTTTAACTGTTTTTGTATGAAAAGTGCTGTACAAATAAAGTTTGACTTGATTTGATAAGTGGCCTATTCAGGGCTGCTCCGTTTTTCTCTTTGAATCAGTTATCGTCATGTCTCAACATGACAGCTGTTAGTGTAAAAAAAAAAGCACCACAGCTTATTGATGTGCACCAAGGGAAGGAAGAATTGGTTATCCTTCAGTGGATAGCTAAAGAAAAACTCCACCTTTAAAAAAATAACTTCAATCCCCTACTCAAATATCTATTCTCTGTTCTCTTCCCACTTTTTAACTGCATGTATTTACTGCTGGGGTAACAGCAGTTAATAAATAAAAGTGTTTTGTCAGCAGGATTTGCTGGTATGTGTTTTTTTTCGCATATTGAGTTTGCATATGCACTCTCAGTTTCAAATTTATGCGACAAGTTTGTCCTCAGTGTTGCAGTGTTTGCTATCAGACTAGCATCTCTGCAGATCTCTGTCTACAATGCACCAACATTACAACTGCTTGCACAACACATCTGCAAAAATCACAGCTCTGTCGTCTCTCTCTTGTTTTTCTATTTTTTGCTGCCTGCAGCTTTATCTCCAGAGATATTCATCTCATCAGATATCCACTTTGTTGTTCCTTTCCTCTTAGCCAGGCCTGACTGTGAGGAGAGAGAATCGGAGGCCATCGTAATCATGTGTTTATAAAAGCAGATAAGATTTTATATTTCATTGGGAGATTTCATATCTGTCCTTTTATCTCTGGCAGTTTTTAACAGCCCCAGCTTTGTGCAGGAAAAAGTCAACAAATGAGTGTGTTTAAGCGTCTCTATTTATCATTATGTGTTGCCAGCTTTTTTAACAGCGACTGACAGCAGAGAATACGAGCTGACACACCTCTGTAGCTTAGCTGCCCATACCAGCATACTGTGTTACCTCTGTGTGGGTTGTTTGTGTTGAGTCAAGCATTGAGTTGCAGGCACAGTCATGCTGGTTGGGCTTTTTTATACAAGCTTCCCCCACTGACTGACTGAGCTGTCTAATGTCCTGCAGGGTAAAGATGTGTGAGAAATTTAAAATTTGCATATATCCCTGTCCCGTCTTCAGGTGCCTGTGTCTATGGCTATGATGAGTCCACAGATGATCACACCTCAGCAGATGCAACAGATTCTGTCACCTCCTCAGCTCCAGGCCTTGCTGCAGCAACAGCAAGCTCTTATGCTACAGCAGGTAACACACACACACACACACAAACACAGTGTGGACTGACATGTTTAAATGTGTTACTGTTTTAGCAAGTGATGACACATACTGGGCATGATTGTATCTTATTCAGTTCTCAGTGAAGTTTGAATATAAGCAGCCGTCCACAATTCTACATTTGCATGCATTGCCATTTTGCTGTTCCCCTTGTATTATTGTTGTCACGAGGATGCAGGTACTCAAATGCACACCTACAAACACATACAAACGCATCAGCGAGTGAATCACAGTGAATCAGGAGTATGTGTTGATGCATGGCCCTTGATAGAAGGGTTGCCATGTCAACAAAAACCAATAAACACTCTTCATCTGTAATAGATTTGTCAAATATTTAACTGCACAAACTCATCTCACCTCCTACCTGCACAAGCAAAGCACACATGCCGCCTTGTAAAGGTTGCGAATATGCCTGTTAACAGTGTGGTGATAGGGAAGTAATTGCATAGTAGAGGATGTCTAGAAAACATGTACATACACACTCAGGCAAAGCAGAGAATACTGTAGATTTAATAAGAAGCAGTAGCTTTAGGCTAGTATAAATTGCAGTGGGAAGATCTGACAACATGTTTCATAATAGAAATGTGAAATGTGCTGGATTTCTGGAAACAGATGTGCAGATGGCTTAGAACCTCTTCACCAGCTCTTTTTTCTGTAATGAGGATAAAGGAGATGGAGGGGAAGGGGTTGATAATGCACTCTCACTCACTGCACCGCTAATAAAAACCACTGAGTTTAACATTGCTCTCCCACTTAATTAACCACAGTATAGACTGCAAACTCAGTGTATATCTGCAAATCAGGCACTTTTACACACACACACAGAACAATCAACCAACATATCACTCACTGGAGCATTCAATTTCATATCCCCATGGCAATAGTGCATTGTGTAAGAATGTGTAAAGTAACTTCTACAGGCAATTGCTACAAAACAGTTGTGTTTTTGTACGAGCACTGATTCTTTGTGGATCCTCATATGTGTTTGCGTGTTAACCTTTAAGTTTCCTCTAACCTTTACTTATGCTACGGCTGTTCTGCTTTTCTATCTTGGTATGTTCACTAAAGTCAAGGTCATGGTAATAGGCTAGAGAGGTGAGTGCCTCACTTGCACATACTCTTAATGCACAGAGCCACTGAATCAAATCATTAAAAATACCTTAATTATCACTTAATTATTCCCTCAACTCACCACTCTCCAGCAGAGTATGTTCGTGTGTGTGTGTGTGTGTGTGTGTGTGTGTGTGTATGCATGCGTGCGGGTGTGTGTGTGCTTGCATATGCATTTGTCTGTGTGATTAGGAAGCGATTGGGGCTAGTGACGCAGAAAAAAGAGATTAACTCCGCCTAAGGAGCGATAAAAGAGAGGAAAGACAGATGGAAAAGACAGAAGGATCTGCAAGAAGAAATGAGTCTTGCATTTAAAGTAAATTAAGAACAAGAAGGAACATCAAATGAGAGAAGCTGTAAATTGCGCAAAAATGAAACTACAACTGGGATAAGATAACTAGGTAATGTGAAACAGCTTTGCTCAAAAGGAGCGTTACATTGCAATGGGTGTTTGGCAAGGATGGGCAGTGGTGTGCAGTCTGCTCAGTGTAGGGTCAGACAGATGAGAGACCGAAGCAACTGCAGTGCTGTGAAGTCATTCTCTCCTGAAAAGACCTCTTTGAACATTAGATGCACCATGAAACAAAGACAAACTGCAGACAGACACATGTACAAGCTGTTCTCAAGAGGATACCCCCCCTCGCCCACACATATATATAGACACACACACACACATTCCCAGACTAACACACACTGCGGTCAGTGAGAGTTTTCCTCTGTGTGTTACTCTCCTCTCAGCAAGATTACAATCTTAATGGAGCTTCCTGGGTAAATTAATGATTACCAAGTCAAACAAACAGACAAGCTGCGGCCAGTCAGAGGATACTGTGTGTGTTTATTATACTCTATGTGTGTGTGTGTTCATGTGTGTTCCCATGAACACTTCGATGTTAAACGCAGTACTTGTAGGTAATTGCACTTTGTGTTGCAGTCATGTTAAGAAACCATATGATCTTTAGCATCGCTCGCTCTATTAACCTGTAACTACAGCAGAAGAAAGACAGCCTATAACTAACCATACATAACCTGGGGCCACTTCTCTTATCTAAAATTTACAATCTGAAACCTTTTAGACATGAAATATAGAAACACTCATACCCAGCAGGTGTTTCAAGGCAGCAGTCTTACTAAAAACAGTCAAATCTTGCTAAAAGCATATCAATGGCAAATATCTATGTTTTTTTTCTGCAGGTTTATTACATTCATGTTCAGTCTTGTAGGCGGTGTGTGTGTGTGTCTGTGTGAGTGTGTTTACTCATCTTCAGATCTTCAGATGTATGTTTTATATGTGTTGGTCATGCTGTCTTCCTTTTTAGAATACATTAACCTGCAGGTGCATTTCTGCTCCGTTGCTCATGTGTCTGTCTGCATTGTGCCACAATCAGTTCCTTCTTTACAGAGCTTGAACTCTGTGAATAATCCAAAGGGGCTTAGCTTTGACAAACACAATCACCTTGCCACACAGCTTGACACACCACAACGGCATAATGTACCTCAGCAGCCTTTATCAGGTGTGTTTGCTTGTTGCGTGTGGTTTGTCAATAAACCACACGCCGCCACAACAATGCTCTGCAGCCCTGACTGAGAGAGCAGAGGCATCGACAGAAACTGCATTATTTCATACTCATGTTTGAGTGCCAGTATGTTGTCTGACAGCTGTGAGTCACTGCAGCATGAGAAATCTGTCCTTATATTGTTGAATCCCAGTAAAAGTGTAACTCGCTCACCTCATAAGCTTCCACCCCTCTCTTCACCCTGTCATCTCCTGTTTGTGTCTGTCTTTAGTTACAGGAGTACTACAAAAAGCAGCAGGAGCAGTTACATCTCCAGCTTCTGACTCAGCAGCAGCAGCAGCAGCAACAGCAACAGCAACAGCAGCAGCAGCAGCAGCAGCAACAGCAACAGCAGGCCGGGAAGCAAGCAGCAAAAGAGGTGAACTTCAAAAAGTACACTCTCATTCAGCTCAAGCACACTCTGAAGTACAGAAGTACTCTTAAAAGCAGTATAAGTGGCTAAAAAGAGAGAAAATAATAAACTCCATAGAACATTAGATGCATATAGTACACTTTTTCTTTTCATCCTGCAATTTTCAAGTATGTTATTGTGTATAAACTGAACAAAAAAACTTATTTTGCAGCAAATGATCTGCCAACGCATTTTAAACCTATTCTTCTGTTTGTAGGAGGGGTCTACCACTCTTTTAATTTTCTACTAATCCTACCAAAGTTACAAACCTCCTTCCTCTCACCTTTTCTCTTTTACACAAACACACATGAACACACATTCCACTATGTAAGTGGTACAAAGGATCAACTAGGATTGCATTGTGGCTCAACAAAGAGGATCTGAATCAATCAGACATGATTACTGTCATAACCTGTGTGTGCAGTAGGTTATGGGTGTGTATGTGTGCTTTTGTAAAAAGCTGCCGTATAAACGCTTTAAATCCTGTGCACGAGAAAGACTTGTGAGACTTTTCTGATAAACGCATGAGAAAACACATTCTAGATTTGTCTTTTTCTTCCTCCGATCTTCTCCATCCTCTCCTCCCAGTGGGTAGAGCCCCCCACTCCTCACTGACAGCAGTCAACCAACTCAAGTGTGACCAAAGCAAACCAGTTGTGGTTGAGTTGCATATAGAGAGGATTCCTGAATCACTTTTTTTCTTTCTCCCCGCGCTCTGCTACTGTCCCAGTTTTCAGGTTGCTCGTCCTGTAACAAGAAGACAAGAGCAAACACTGGTCATACAGCTGCACATACACGCAGAGAGAGGAAGAGGCTTGATGTGTGATGGATCACTGCACAAACACATACACCTGGGGGAATAGGCCTCCCTACAGAGCTTCGTGCAACTGATGTGACTAAGGTCCCCTTCAGCAGTCAATGGTTCTCAGTTACTGTGAGGTGTCAATCAGCACCTTTGTAGTCATTTCTGACATTTTTCTAAGGCAGACAAATGTTCTGCTTTGAAAGGTTTGTGTATTTACAAGCCTCCAACAAGCTGCAATCCTGTAGTTTATATTTACTCTAGAGCCAAGGGAAGAAAAAAAAAAGAGTAGCTGGACCAAACTGTAGAGAAAGGAAGAACAAAATAAAATCTCTGCATCAGCGCCTCTGACTTTTTTGGCCTTTTACTTCTCTGCTACAATTCCTTTTTACTTTCATGTCTGCATTGAAGTGATGCATTGAAAGAAATACTATGTATGTGTGTGCTGAGGCAGTGTTTTGTGTGTCGGCGGAGCATTTGGGACTGGTCAGGAGTCAGCTTAATGAAGTGACTCAGACCATCACAGGAGATGCTTGCCTGTGTATGTGTGTGCGTGTGTCTTTGGGTGTCCATCTAGAGCACGTCTGGGCATCATCTGTGTGTGTTTGTGTGCACATGTGTGCATCTGGGTGACTGGCAGGCTCAGACAGTGTGTGATGTGCTCATAAATCACATTGACAGCCTGTTACTGCGCTAGCTTTGGCCACTCAGCCACAGCTAATGTAAACAGAACACAGGCACACATACACACACACACACACATATAATGTCTGCGTTTTAAAGAATTGTAGCCATATCTCAAGAGGGAATGAAAGACAGAGGAAGGAGGGGAAGAAATAAAATGGAAAGACAAGTTTTAAAAAGGAGGGGGCAGAGGGCCTGAAAAGAAAGAAAGAAAAAGAGGGATAAAGCCGCTCAGTCAGGACATTCTGATCTTGATAAACCATTTATTGCAACTAATGAGAATTTGGCATTTCACTTCAAAGAGCAGAACTATGTAAGCATGACACAGACTTTGTACAGACCCACGACCCATCTCACATCAGCTTAAGAGGCTTATTTCCCTGCTTATTTCATTCTTATGATACACCTTTAATAAATAACACCAACTTTCTTCCTTCATCAATATGTTAGGTGTACTAGACTTGCAAAGAGACTAAATAGTTTTGCCATTTATGCCATAATTGACTTTTTGAACAACTGGCAGCAGAAGCTAAAATGAAGGAACAGCGCTGCCACTAACAGTTCCAGCTGACTTTTGATTTGCTTCCTATATGTTGTGCACATTGCTTCTGTTTAACCAATCAGCTTTAAGACACTTTCCTTCAAATACAGCCTTGAAAATGTACCAATAAGTAACACCATTTACAAATGGTCCATTTCTTCCTGTGGTGGAAAGGCTTTTGCGATCGTTGCTGGGATAACCTGCTGCGTTCTACTGGGCTTCATACATGACATAGTGGCAAAGGAAAACTGGGTGTGACGAATAGCATTTCTTTAAGGAATTGTCTCTACAGTCAAGTTATTTTCTTTAGCCCCAATTTTTTTTATCAATAAACCAGGATAAAGTTTGTACTTGACTGAACATGAAGATTATTTTCAAGATGAGATCATTTCCTCTCCAAGTAATAACTGACATGTTCGAGAAAAGTCATTTGCAACTTGTGAGGCTGACTTTGTGCAAGTAGTGTTGTGCAGATTGCTTCAGTGACAGCAGGCTCAAATTTCCAGCAAATCACATCATGCAGTTTACCTAAACTATTAATCTATCAAGTAAAGAAAAGCTGTGCTGATAATTGTCGTTTCCAGCGCTTAACAAGCAGTCGCAAGCTAACTGCCACCACACGTCTCTTCCCCAGAGACCGGATCTGAAAGGAAATGACCTATTTGCCCTTCCTGTGAGTTTTCTCCGTTCAAAGAGGTCCAGGCCGCCACTCTCTTTCGCACACAATGAGATGTTGTATTTATTTATTTTTCCTCCCCACCAGTTATCTGCAAAAGATAAAGTACATCTCAGGGGTTGGTTGTGCAGGGTCAGGTTCAGGAGGGGGGCTTTCAAACAGCACTGCACAGTCCAGGTCTGGCCCAGACTGGGACAGCAGGAAAAGGGGACATTTATCACAGTAACACACACACAGACATTATCGCCACATGTTCTGGAGGCCTCCCGACTCTCCCTTTAACCTCCTTTAATCCCGCCGCCTCTTCCTAACTTCCTCCGGTTTTTTACAGTTTAGAATCAAGCTTTTCTTCTTCTTTTTTTCCGATATGGGTGTCATTTCATTCATCAAATTGGTAACTTTATTTATTTTGGTTGCATATTTATTTCTTTTTCTTCAAGTTTATTGACTTGAATAAGTTCAAACTAACTGATGTCATGGGACAGCTCATATGACGTTATTGTAAGCTGTTTTCTAACTCAATTACTTCAGATTGAAATGTTTTGCATTCTGCTTAAAAAAATGTTTAAAGCAAGATGAAAGAGTGTGTATTGGGGGGTGGTTTGCAGTTACTTGTCTGCACTAGGAAGCAACACAAAATATGGAAGTATTACTTGTCTAACATCATTTTTCTGTCTGTGTGTATTTGTCCAATGGCTCAAAGCAGTTAGGCAGTAAGCAGCTGGCCTTCCAGCAGCAGCTGATCCAGATGCAGCAGCTTCAGCAGCAGCACATCCTCAACCTCCAGAGACAAGGCCTTGTTCCGTTGCAGCCCACCGCCGCCATGCAATCTCTGCAGCAAGGTAAGTGCTTGCACTCATGCAGAACAGAGCCTTAAACATGCAACTCTTTGTGACACATATCCTTGCTTTTTTTTACTGCGTACACACACAGACACAGGCCTACCCAGTGCTGCTTATGAAGCCTGTTAAGTTAATCAGCCTATAAAAGATAAAAGGAAACCTGATTGGTGGGTTTGTGGAAAGTACTCATTTGGATAATGGGTAAAATATGCTACCAAGCCTCCTGCTTAGTGATGTACAGTATGTGTGGGTTTGCACTTGAGATTAGCCAGACACAAGAATATTGTCATTTTGCCATTTATGTGCCAACTGGACTTTTGTATTTTCCTTTGCGTAACTTCACCCACAGTCCCTTAAATTGCTCAGTACCGTTTTAGAATGATAAACTTTGACTGTTGCAAACCCACCCTTAGTGACCATGCCTCTGTTTGTAAATGCCCACTATTGTGTGAGGACGTGCATTCATGCACGCTATCTCACTCACAGAGAATGCCTTAAGGGCTCTAAAGTGCCCGTAACATTGCTAAAGCGCTGACTGAGTTGACCAAACAGACCTGTTTCCTTCCCTCTGTCTCTGATCTCTGCCTTTTTTCCCACTGATGTGGACTCACATGCAGTCACACACACACATACACACTTACATCACAAAAATAAAAACTTAATGAAAGTTTGGAAAAAAATTTCAGATCAATTTCGTAAACATACAAGGTCCACCAGAGGGCAAGTTGATTTCCAGTGTGCAGAGAGATTAAAAATGACTGGATAAGAGGATGCAGTTGTGCAAGGAGAGTCTAATTTTTCAGACAGTTGCAAACATTTGGCTTTGGCGTCTCCTTCTCTTTCTTTCTCTCGCTCTGTATCAGACTGGAATTTCCCTGCAGTGTGAAAGAGCTGGTCCATTGTGACGGCTCAGCCAGGCGTGAGCCAGAGCATTCCTCTGACCGGCCATGCCACACAAACACACAAACACCCACGCATAAACACTTACGCCTACACACACAAATGCACACACTGTTGCCCCGCCTCAAAGAGCTGTTGTGTTCAGTGCATAGGTAGGGGGAACATGAGGGGTCCAGCTTGAGTTTTTGTTTATTTCTTGGATGGTTGTTAAGATGGAGGCACTTTGTAGACCTCTTGTACTTACCTCTTATAAAATTTAACAACTTCTTTAAAGACAGGAAATTAAAGATGGCAAGCTATTTTATTTTCAAGCCCAACTTTTACACAACTTTATTTTACTTGATTCATCTCCATCCAGTTAGATGGCTTTCATGAAACGTTTATAAAAAGTTAGCAACAAGTTTATTTTGCTTACACACTTCACTAAAAGTCTTTGTATCTGACAACAACAGTGGAAGAAAATCATAAGAGCAGTTTTTTGTTCCTCTCATATGCTTCAACTCATCAGTAAACTGTTTTCATCTGGTTTCTGTAAAGCTACATATTTATTTTAAAAAGAATGGACTCGTGGTATGAGCTACTTGACTAAACAATCTTGATCTGCTTTACTCTTTCACTTTTTGAGCATGTCTACAGATTAGTTGGGTTCTTTAGATAATACACACACACAAAATTACAGAAATCTATGCACATACCACCTCATTCTTTCAGGGTGAGAATTTTTGTTTTGGCGGGCTTGCAGAAGAATGCAGACAAAGCAGACATAATATTTGGATTGCTGCGAGGCCTCTGTGTGTGTATGTGCAAATGTGTGCATTTGTGTGTGTGTGCATGCTAAGATCCATCAGAGCAGGCTGTGGCATTTAAGGCTTTTTTCTCTCTCTCCCCTTTCCCTCATTGGACCTGAAATAACAAAGCTGCAACTCAAACTTTGCTCCCACTTTTCACACTAATAGTGTTAGTGATAAACTTTTTATACAGAAGTCTCATCCCTCTGTGACCATTTTTGACATCAGTCCCGATTACTTGTGAGTGCAGGGAGGGATGGCACATTTTTAGAAGCGATATTAGCAGATTTGAAAAATAATTGTGTTTGTCTGCTAGCTAAAATTAATTCAACCTCTTTACTGTTTATGTCGCTTGTTTTTCGCATTTCATCGCAACAGCTGTAATAGTAGCATGAGTGTTTATGTGGATGAAATTAATTGGGTGCAGCTACAGTATTTCTTTCATCAGTTTATTTATAGTCAGTATGTGATTTATATACAATAATTCCTCTGAGTTCTATTTCAATTAGCATTAATCAAACATTCTGTCATCACATTTGCATGGAACAATAAGTTACATGATACAACTGCTAAATTAAATTTGTCCTCTTGTGTAGCGATGTGTCCGTCAGACCTCCAACAGCTGTGGAAGGAAGTGTCGGGGGTCCAGAGCAGCGAGGAGGCCCTCAAACAGGCCGAGGGCCTGGACTTAAGTACCAACAGCTCCAATTCTACCTCAGCCTTTCCCAAAGCTGCCAGTGCTCACATCCCTCTGCACAGCCTGCCCAACGGACAGAGCCACACGCCAAAGAGGTAACAAGAAACACATTTTTCACATAACCTTCTTGTGATTGTGTGTCTGTACTCGGTATGACTTTCACTCTCTCTAATTCAATCTTACGCCATCTTTTTGGACTTTAAGCTTCCAGCCGTGCTTTTACACACACAGCCCCACACATACACGCACACAAAATCACAGTTGAAAAGCTTACACATATGGTGTTTCACACATCACCAGGGTGTAAACATCTCTTAGCTCATTTGATAGAAGGTGTGCTGGGCTGAATATGCTCTGCCAGTATGCTGTCAACCACATTTTGACATGACAGCATGGTGTGGAGGAGATGTAAGAAGTGGAGAGGGTGGTGGGTTCAGGAGCACAAGCAGAAAAAGATGGTGGTGCAGTCATTTCAAGATATAATGTGGCCGTATTCAGGGATGTATTTGTGACTGTGTTGTCCCATGGCTGTGTTGGCTGCTCATGGGCTTGTCTCCGTCTTTAAGAGCAAGACTGTTTGAGTGGATATCATCCTTCACCAAGGCAGACAGCGGAGACGACCATGTCCCTCTTTACCCCAAAGGCAGCCAACCTCCCAGCAGCCAGTGAGTAGCATATACATGTACACACGCACACTCATCAAAGGACAAGATGAAAATAGAAAGACACATAAGAGAGTGGTGTCCTTTAGCACTGATTCACTGCCCGCACAAAGAGCATTGTTGACCCTGACTTCTGACCTCATTTTGGAAGGAGTCAGAGTTGGTGACAAGTGTTAATTAAAAGGGGTTCTACCAGCTGTGTGAAGATGTCACACACTGTCATAAAACAGCCAAAACCATTTGCTGGTATTCCAACAAAGTTAGGAAAGATGCTAGCTTGCTAAGCTAATGCGAGGCTGATGTGGAGAAGAATGTGGTTGCCAGCAGTTTGTCATGTCTGCTGTCTGAGCTGCTTCTTAGTTGACTAAACCACAGCCAGCACACGAATATGGGGGGGGGGGGGGGGGGGGGGGGGGGGGGGGGGGGGGGGGGGGGGGGGGGGGGGGGGGGGGGGGGGAGGGGGGGG
>JBAMHX010000004.1:25634833-25649916 GCA_037177515.1 Pseudomugil tenellus
TATATGAGATAGTTGGTTCTGACAATGCTTGTATAGTTTTTTATATACATATATATATATATATATATATATATATATATACACAGAATTATTTTTTAATATTATAAGTATCTGTTTTGCTCGTTTTCAGTTTAAGGTTCCATATTAATTACGATTAAAGTTTAATACCGAACTTGTCATTAGTAGGTGACAAGCAAAGTGCATATTTTTCTTGAAGATCAACTGAACTATTAACATTGCAGAAAGGACACATTGTTTCCTTTAGATTGGCTGTATAAGGTAACCTGGCAAGAAAACATAGTTAGTAATGCACCCTTCAGTCAAACACATCACTGGACTTCTGCATTTCCTGATTTCCTAATCCAACTGTTGCCATCCATTACATCACATTTGCTCTGAGGTACATACATGTTTGCACACACAACTGCAAGCACATTGGAACAAACATTCGCTTGTCATGTATATGAATCATTTGCTATCAAACGATCTTTAGGCAGTTTTCCACTGTGATTTGATCCATGTCATTGCTTCACTTTATTTTTCAGTTGTTTTTTTACACTTATCCTTTTTCTTTTCATCAGTTCAGACAACTTACCTTCTATCTGTTATTCCCTCTCTGCGCCACTTCCACTCTTGCTGTGTTATTAGACGATATGGAGTCATATTGTGGTGCTTAAGTACTGAGTCTTTGACACAGGCCTCTGTCACTCTCAGTACAGTGGACTTCCCCTGTGGGACCAAGGCTTCTAATGAAGGTTTCACAAGCCCATAATGAAGCCCTAAACAAACTTACACTCATTACCATTGTGGGGCTCTTAGCTATTTGAACAGGGGAGATATTAATAAGCCAGGGTGATGAAATCTGCATTCACACGCGCGCGCGCACATAATCACAGAAGTGTGCGTAGTGATTGTGATGGCATCGGACAGTCAGATCAAAGCTTGCAGGCAGGCTGGGAAAGTTTGGAGAGGAAAGCTGTTGTTTGGTGTCTCATTTCACGTATCCCCAGGGCAGATGGAAGGAGAGCTAGAGTGAAAGAGTGTATATGTGTGTGTGTGAGTGTGTGTGTGTCTGTGTAAGAAACAGAGGGATGAAAAAATAAAGGCAGCGACAGATAATGCCGTCAGTCCAACGGCGCACTCCCTCCCAGAGAGCCTTAGTCATCGCCCCAGGAGGGGAAAAGGGTACAGCAGAAGAACATAGGAGGGAGACACTTTACTATTTCAGGTCTTTCTTCTCTTCTCTTTCCTCTGCCCACCTCCCCTCCCTTCTCCTCCTTGTCCTCTGGTATAATACTCTGGCTGTGGTCGGCAAAGCTGGGTGTAATGTGGGTTAAAGCCGTGTCTGCCAGCACTCAGAGGAGTAAACAGAGCCTCATTGTCGGGACACATTGGAAAAAAATCCCTGCTACTGTTTATGGCCCAGCTATAGAGAGAGGGGAGGGTGCTGGGTGGGGGGAGCACATTTGGTTGGAATAAGTGTGAATCATAAGCATTTACGGAGTTGCGGGGGTAGAAGAGTGGGAAGGGAAGAGTGGACAGAAGTGACGAAGAGAGAGTTACAGAAAGAGAGAGGGGGTGAGATCATGTTTTTGTTATTATCATGCACTTGTGTTGAGCCATCTATCTGCCTAGATTAGCCATGCCATGACATCATTGTTTTTCTTTCATTTCTAGTCTTCGCCTCATGTTGCCTAACTTCTTTTCCAAACACACACACATGCATATTAACATGAAACAAGCAGAGAAGTGGCTTATGAAGGCAATAAGTTAGCATGAAAGTACACTCACACAACTATTGAGAAGATCCCGCATTCTAATACACACGCAGCAGCAACCTGTGAATAACCTTGGCGATGACAGAGGGGAGACAGGGAGGGGCACACTGGGAAAGATCAGAAGGTCTCAGGTCCTCCCACATATGAGGAAGCAAACAGCGCCACCATTCCCACATGCACACACATCCATGCATATGCACACACACAAATGAATGTTGCACTAGTATTAATAAGTGGAGTGAAGTTTAGCTAACAGAGTCTTAAGATAAGGCTTTGTATGATAACACATGAGCTCATATCCAGGTGGTGTTCTTGGATCATGGCTCACTGAGCACCAGTGGAGTATAAACACACAAAACACAGCTGCTGCGTCCTTCACCAGACAAAATGAACCTCCGAGATTAGGATTTATTTTTGTAGCACTGAAGCAGCTCATAACTCAGTCTAAATAAAAAGGGAGAGGGGCTTAGATATGCTACCTCTTCATTCCCAATCAGGGAACTGGTCTAATGATCCTCTTGACTTAAAAATCTTTGTGAATATCAACAAACAGTCTCATGAGTATCCACAAATGAACTTACTTTCTAAGAAATGACTGCATGCTGATCTTTTCCCCTTTTCTCCTTTAGGCACTTGAACAATGAGCACGCCCTGGATGACCGCAGCACTGCTCAGTGCAGAGTCCAGATGCAGGTGGTTCAGCAACTGGAGATACAGGTGGGTACCTTCGCAGCACACACTTCATTTTCATTTGCCCACAAACAAAGTCATGAAGGCTGTTTCAGCCTGTCAATGGCAGTAACTTGTCTGAGGCGGGGCAGAGTTTATGGAGAGCAGTGGAGCTTGTAATTTAAAAGGAGCAGTCAGCAGGGAAGCTGCCATCGCTGCTCCAATTATAAAGCGTCTCTGGTCACCAGCAGGAGAGAGTGGAGGAGGGAGAGAAAAGAGAAAGACACAAGCAAGGGAAGGCCAGCCTGTGAGAAGCCGCTTGTTCTCAAAGCGGTTCACATGTGAAATACTCTTGAAACATTTGCAGCAAAAGAAAAACAGCATAATGTGATAATAATGAGACATGAAATGGTAACTTCAAGCAGAACTTTACTTATTTAAGAAAGTTCCAAACAAAGTGAAGACATGTCTTGGTTTCCTGAATACAGCATCCTTTTGCTGTTCTTGTGTGTATGCGTGTGTATGTACAGCATTAGGGTTAGCTTTTGTGTTTGCCCGTGGTGGTAAACATCGTTTAGCTGAACCCCTGAAGCCACCACCAGGGAACACAAAGTGACAGAGAGGCAGCTGGTGTCACATCACATCAGGACAGCCGTCTCTCCCTCCTTGACATGTCACTTCATCCCTCAGCAGTCCACAGGAAGCCCACCGCTTTGCCCTCGCAACACTACATGGCAGCACAAACACACAGACAGACGCAGGCACTGTGTCTAAGCTTCTCTCAGCTGTAGGCCGATGCACATGGCAGTGGAGTATGTTAATGATGCTATCTGTCTCAGTGTAGAGCTGTCTTTTCTGGGATCTACGCATGTGTACCAGTGAACTGGTACACAAACACACACAAAGTGTTTCCCAATGCTGTAACAGCACCCACTAAACAGCAGTTTAGTGAGTTTGATGGGGACACACTCGTTCCCATTGAAGAAATGGGGACGAGTGTGTCTTCAGGCTAGTGGAAGTGTGTGAAAGAGCTGCGGGTGCTAAAGTGGTTTACTCATGTTCATCTCTGCCTGAGGTGTAATTGGTGTAATGCTATGTCAATACTACATTATATCATTCTCATGAGATCATGCATTCTCCATAGATATCCACTCTTGTGTGTGTTTTTCAGCTGGCAAAAGAGAGCGAACGACTTCAGGCCATGATGACCCACCTGCACATGCGCCCCTCAGAGCCAAAGCCTTTTAACCAACCTGTGAGTATTCTCTGACACCCCATTTATTCCTAAACCCAAACCATTTGGCATTTTTCCAGCTTTTTTTTAAATTCTCTAGCTTTTTTTTAACTTATCAGTTTCTTCACTTTTGTACTTCTTGGGAGTTCACGTTCATCCGTTGCTCTCCAGCTTGGTGTCTATGCCCCCTATTGACCAACGATGGTTAATGTGTTATTTTAAATCCTACAAGCGTGTCTCTCTTGTACTTTTCTACACTTAAATTTAGTATTTTTGTCTCTTTTCCTCAATGTTTACTTCCCTTCAGAATCACTGCATTGTATTTATGAGAAAGCATTACTTTTATAATCTTCTAATTCCTCTGACTCAATCATAACTTTTTTTGTTTGTCAAACATGCACATGGCCTGATCAATTCTTTCTATGAAATTGTTCACGACACATGACAGCCACTGGAGTTTGCTGCTTTTATTTATTTATTTTTTCTCCCACAAAACATTGAAAAATAGACGTTCATGCGGTTTGTATATCTCTGGGTGTGTGTCCACACCATCTGGTGAAGTTGTTATTAGAAATGTAATGAATATTTCATTATTCAGATTGACAAGGAGTGTTATTAAAATATGAAGATGTTGAAATTAATTGTCAATTAGGCAAAGAGTGTCTTAATTTGAGGATATAAATGGGTGCAGCCGAGTCGCAGTGTGTGCTCGCGTGTTTCTGTGTACTAGTGTGTCTAGATGATGTGTTGATCGCAGGGGGATCAGCTGCCATTATCATCTAATGGGAAATCAGGAAGAGGCATGTTCTGTCACCACTGGAGACGAGCCTCAGGGTCAGGGATTGGAGAAGGAGGGGGCAGAGGAGGAGCATCAGGAATGGAAACAAAGCTTGGCCTCAATTAACAGTGTTGGACTGTTGCCGTGGTGATGTGGCAGGGTTGTCGCTTTAATGAAGTACCTGTTAAACAGCCCCGCCCCCTCCAGTCAGCTTAAATGGTACAGAGAAGGGTCAGACTAAAGAGAAGGAGATTCACACATTTTTACATACATCTAGACAAACACACACACACAGATGCACGCACAGGGCTTTTAATTAGTTCTTAACTAGCAGCCCTTAAAACGGCTCTCCCAGAGTGACTGGGAATTCTGGTTTCTGTATGTGTGTGTGTGTGTGTGTGTGTGTGTGTGTGTGTGTGTGTGTGTGTGTGTGTGTGCAAAGCTCTGCCTAATTGGGCCGAATTGGTCCGTGAAGACTTTGCCACCGCAGAGTGCATGTGTGTGTTCCCTTCTTACAAACATGCTGTCGTGTGGTTTTGTTTTTGTAAGCTCAGGGTTAATTGCAGCCAGTGCCGTGTGTATAAATATATGTGCATATTAAGACTGTGCCGTTGCAGTTCGGTGACAGGGCTATAGATTCATAAGAGGCTCTGAAGACCTCACTTTTTATCTAGGTTAACATTAGCAACGCTTCCTTAACAGGCTATACTAGCAAGGTAAATAATTACATGTGTAATGGTTGGAACAACTTACAGTTCAGAAGCAAAGTGGGAGAGCTGGTCAGTGCTGGTCAGTGTGTTTGCATCTTCGTGCTCCAAATGTGATTGAAAGTTTCAATAAGCACTGCAATTCATTTTGTGTCTCTTTGTTTCAGGCTTGTTGTGTTGTGTAGTTTAAAGACTTGTGTTCATGTGTGTTTCTGTTCCCAGCTGAACCTGGCTTCCAGTGGCTCCCTCTTAAAGCGGGACAGCGAGGCCTACCCAGAGGGTCTTCCTCACCCCCCCACCTCAGCTGCCACCCCAATCACCCCTCTGCGCCAGGGACCCTCTGTCATCAGCTCTTCCAGCCTGCACGCACACTCCCACTCCCACACGCACGCTGTTGGGCCCATACGTAGGCGCAACTCCGACAAGTACTGCACCCCTATCGCCTCAGGTAGGCTGCAACAGAAATCTTCCCCTCGCTGTTATTCACATCTTACTTTCCAGTTTGTGGTGGTTGAGCTTTTACTGATAGATTTAAAATGTGTCTCGCGATGTTAAATTGACACACAAGAATGTTGCAAAACTCTGATCCCTTTATTTAAAACATGACTTTTTTCCTCCACCAGAGCTCGCTCAGAATTGTGAGTTCTACAAGAACGCTGATGTCAGGCCACCCTTTACGTACGCCTCTCTTATACGTCATGTAAGTCTTCCCAGCGATCCATTTCACTGCATATCCAGTGATATTATGTCTTCATCTAACATATGACCTGTTCCTGTCCCTCTTAGGCCATTCTGGAGTCTCCGGACAGGCAGCTGACTCTGAATGAGATCTACAACTGGTTTACACGAAAGTTTGCCTATTTCAGGAGAAATACCGCCACATGGAAGGTAAAATACTCCCATGTACAAATAGTTACATTGAACTTGGATTTATATTCCTCATCTTCTCTGAGTAGCTGAAAAAGATTCACATTTGATTTCAGGTTTTAATATGGAATATTATTTAGTGATATTAGGAATGAATTGATGGTAAATGCAAATCAGGTTATTACTAAGTGATTGAGGAGTTGTTTAGATGACAAAGCAGATGCATAGCAAGAGAGTAAAAGTTTTGACTGTATGCACAATATTTTGACTCAAAGTTAAAATATGGTATTCAGCTCTGAATAGTTGAAAGCTGATTGCTGGAAAGTAATTGTGGTCTCTGCTCTGTGATTAAGCCCCTTACTCAAGCTGATCCCAGCTGAAACTTGTTAAGAAACAATGAAATAAACGGCATTTGGAGGCAGGTTTTACTGTGTTATTTGGAACATACCGCCAAAATGACCTCACGCTGCAGAATATGTAGTCACTCTTAAGGCTCAAATTTAACACTTTTACAATGATCTGTGTGCCCCAGAGCTTACAGACGCATATTTCTAAACTGGCTTTGCTCTGATCTGACATTTATTGAACATTTCTGTCCTTTTATATGAGAAATTCTTTCTATGATTCTCGTTTTCTTCCTCGTGCTTTGCTTTACTCTCTTCATATGCATCTCACTCTGGGGCCTAAGAAAGAGTGTCTGGCCCAGTAAAGCCACATCTAGCAGCTACACAGCCTCAGTACAGAAAAGCACATGCGGAGCTAACATGCGATCTTCATGATCACATTCTGATGTGTATGATTCTCCCTCTTCATTCTTGTATCTAATGCACACACTCCCACCAGCTGCTGGCCCACTTAAAGAGAAACCTCACACTAATGTGGTTGTTGAAATGAAGGGAAGTGAGAGAATGGGTATAAGTGAGAAAGGGTTGACGACAGCCTCCTTCTAATGGCCCTAACGAAACAGGAAAGGACGAGGAGGATGAAGGAGGAAGAGGTGCTGCGGAGGTTAGGAGACAGGGTTACAGGAATATCTTCACTTCCTCATTTTACTTTTATGAATTTTAACTATTAATGCCTGGTGTCTGCTTTCTCTGCCATTCACCTGGAGGACCTTAAATATAGCATGGCCTTATGTATTTATATTGCAGCTCAGTGAGTCAAATAGGGCCATGGAGATGTATGTCCTTTAATAAGCCGTTATATTTCATGAGGAGAGCAGTGGTGTCAGGGAGTGGAAGTCATTGATCAGAAATACAGAGGTGCAGAAATGGAGGAAGAGACAGAGAAACCGAAACAAAAAGGATGACAGAGTGAGGGGAGGGCTAAGTGTGAATCCAAGGTGTAACATGATGGGTTGAGGTTTATTTTTACCAAGTACCTCCTTCCTTTTTTCATTTTTATAGTTGACTCGGCAAAAATTAACTAAAGGAAATTTAGAGGAATATTTGGGACATTTTTAAGATGCTTCACTTTTTTTCCAGTGATGGAATAATTTTTTTTTCTTGACAAATTCATGCAATTTTGCGGAAATATAAGATATAAGATTTACTACAGTGGTACAAACTTTCCACATACCCTGCTGCAGTTGCAAGGAAACCATTGCATTAGTTTTGCTTCACTGTGGCCGTTTAAATGTTTCAGCATATATGATACATTCTAAGAATAACCTCCACCTAAAAAAGGTACATAAATAAAACTATATTTAAATTTTACATTTTCAACAATTACAATTGAATATGCATGAAATCAGAAAGTTAAACATTTAAATGGACCAAGTTTTATAAGCAAAATATCTTTCCTCTTCTAATTAGCATAAATTTCATTGGAAGTTGCACAAAAGTGACAGTTCACTCACTTGTTTTCATATAGTGTAATTTCACCTGCTTTAAACAAATGAAGAGAAACAAACTGATAAGTTTTGGCAGCAGTGAAACTAGAGCTCAAACAGCTATGACCCTAAAATGCTGTGCATGTTGTGATTTGATATTTCTTCTTTCAATTAGATTTTTTTGATATTTCTTCACACTTAGATTTTCCAAAATTTCTGCCTTCAATTGCCGCAGCACCCCCCCCCCCCCCCCGATACTCTGAAATGTGAAACTAAATCCAGACTTTTCCCGCTCTAACAAGTCGATGCCAAGAATTGCAAGACAGGATTGAAGGCAATAAGCTAGAACCACTTGCTAAAGTTGGTTTTACAAAAACAGTCACACTCTATTTGACTGAAAGTGCAATAAAGGAGGCATATCTTCACTGGCAAACATCAGTAGATGTATTCATTAAAATGAATGCTCTCTGGGCATTGAGTTTCATATGAATGTCTCAAAATGGCATCAAAACCCAAAGATATGGAAATGTCAGAGGAAATGTTGGATATAGAGCCACAGGAACACCAGCAGAGACTATCTGATATCACAATTTGAATATATATGGCTTTAGCTCCCCAATGGGAGGGCTCAGCAGAATATTCTGGAAACTGCAAAGCTGCCATTGAACAAATCTGTCAATTTACAATTCAATCCATCATGGTTATAGATTATTCAAGTGGGTACTAATGAAGCAAAGGAATTAAAAAGAAAGAAAACATAAATGAGAGTGGAAATACTCTACATATGAAACTGTAGAATGCTTGTATCCTACGCTTCCAGGTAATAAGAGACTCAACAAAGAGAAAAACACATCCTGTCTCCCAGCTTCCACATCATAAATGTCTCTGGATACAGATGAATGAAAAATCATTTAATTGTAAAATTAAATGCTGGACATACTACAGTGGCTTAAAAATCAAACAGACTGGCTTAAAAATAAAAGACAAAAGGAAAACCTGCCTTTTGCCACTGTGTGTCATCTCTACCTGAGGTGACAGCAGCTGTTATCAGGTAGGTGTCTGAGAGAGAATACATGTGCTGCTTTTTCACTCAAAGGCTACATTGAGTGATTTTTTACCAGAGCTCCCGAACCGGTCAAAGCTGAGAACAAAACTTCTCATCACAAAGAAAACACAGTCAAAGAAAACACAAAGTCTTTCACTGGTTTCTCATGAATGTCCGGTTCAGGACTTCTCTACAAAACAAACATTTAAATGAGTCTGAGAGATTGGAGGCGATAAACTTTGCACCTATTTACTAATAAAAAAAGCATTACACTGGCAGGAACAGTGTATGTGTGTGTGTGTGAGAGGAGGAAGAGATTCTCTTCATGTCTACTTAATTAAAATGAGTTAGAAAATGTTCCAAATAAAAACCTATAAACTTAAGAAAATATTTAACTAGAAGGGCTTGATTATTTTATCCTAATGATTATAATTTATCATTTGTAAAACAAAATGATGATTTGGAAACATTCTGTTGTGAAATGTGCTGTAAATAAAGCGATGGACCCACAGTCTATGGTCATCGCCAGTAATAATTGCTGATTTTAAAAATCCTACGGATGTACAGTAGGCTGTCTTAGCTGGATTTTAGCAAAACAATCTAGTAAATTCAGTCTAAACATCCTCGGCTTCAACATAAATTGAGGAAATAAGCAAATACAGGAAAGTAGCTTCAAACTATTTTCCAAAAACTTACCCCAACAGAGGAAATTATTCTCATCCAAACCGAAAAAGTATTTTATATTAAAAAGATTTTAACATTAAATGTCCTGCAGTCTCCTCCCGCTACATTAGAGTGTAGCATAATGTTGTAGTAGTTTTCATTCATTTAGTTTTCAACCAAAAGGCACCAAAAAATCTGGCAGTCAGTTATTTTACACTAATAGAAAAACTACCACTCTACAATGCAAAGCAAAGCTGCTTTCATTTGCCAAATTCATACTGCTTTTTTGTAATTATATATGCAAATATAAACTCAAGATTTAATAGATTACTGGGTTTTCATTATAAGACAGTTAGCTGGGAATTAAAGACTTTGTCCGAAGTGCTTCCAACTGATTCGCTTAATAAGTAGATAAAATTGACAGTACTGCTGTTTCTACTGTTTTGTTTGGGTCCTTGTGTAAGGAATAGATTTAAGGGTGTGTATTTAAACCCCTTCAGCCTCTGGTTTGGGGTAAGACCACAAAGACCACATGCTAAGCATCTGTGTGCACTGACCTTACGCTGATTTCTGTTTAGAGTTCACAAACTCAGTCAAGCCTGAAATCTGACCTGGTATTTCTTTAGACTTTCAAAGAAAACTTTCAGCATCTCATATTTTTTATTCTTTTTTCCAACTTCAAGTTGCGTGGAAACACAGAGATCAAGAGGCTGTCTGTATGCTTCATTCCCAGGTAAAACCAAAACTACTTTACAACCCAGAGTCTAACATCTTCTCAGTAAGCCATGTTCTATAATAAAAAATTCATCTTAAACTACAACAGCATTAACAAGTATCCTGAGGAGTTTAAAGGCTAACGTTCTGTGCAGATATCTATGTTTTACAATCAATCTCTTTTTCAGTGGGTGGACTTCTTACCAAGGAGGATTTTATCCCAATTTAACTCACCTGAACTCGGCTGTTATAAGGTTGAAGCCGTTATACAGGTGACTTTCTGCAGACACCTTTTTAAGATAGGAATAGCTGTCCACGTCCTTATCCACAAGATAGTTAGACACCAGAAATCCTGCAGGTCAGCAAATGTTCAAATTTATAACCAGAAATTTCTTTATATAAACAGTAATAATACAGACTAAGGGCAATTATATTTAAAAAAAAACTGAATGGTTTAAAACATGCAGAATCCCTGATAGGACGCTTATCAACAGGAATAAAGTGAGCGGAAATGACTGGCTTACCTCTTCCTGCTGCATCAGGGTTCGGACGGCCTTCCATGTAGTTGGTTATCGCAGCCAACTTGCCCCTTTTGCTGATCCCAAGCCATGATCCACCTTCCTTTCTACACTCCAGGTCCAAACCTGGCAAAATAATGCTTAATAGACCCAACTCAAAAGAACCCAGCCTTCATCAGCATTAGAAGAAAAAGACCCAACCTTAATTGTCAAATTTACAATAAAATATTTCTTTAATATACCTTGGAGAAGAAATAATATTTTTAATGTTTATACATTATCTGGCATAATGGGTAAAAACAGCGTAAATTATGATTTACTAGTGTAATCTTTTTGGAAGATATCTGCAAAAAATCAATTAATTAGTCATTAATTAAACTGTAAACTTGTGAACATCACAACAGCAAAGCACATAAATCAACAACTACGAAAATATTTTCCATTAATTTAAAGTGTTAAAGTAATATTTAAATAGTTCAAACCCATACATTTTATTTTCTAGGGTATTTTAACAAGACAACTTCCACTTTTAATACTTGTAAAATAACTGGATGTGAAATAATTCATACTAAACAAGAACCCCACATACATAGATCATCCATTATTCTACTTATGCAAATTTCTTTCAGCAACAAGTACTTTGTTCATATTGTATCAATAGAAAAAAAGGCCATCAATACATTTATTATAGACTTTCCACATTTTTCATCATCCCCTGATGCAGAAAAAGTAGGGGTGCCCGCCGTGATCAATTAAGACAGCCCCCCCACCATTATAATGACAGTAAGCCAGAGAGCCAAATGGTCTTACTCCTTTGGAGGTGGACAAAAAGCTACCATGATACCACTGGGAGCCCTTGTGTACTTTCTTTCTTGTCATGATACGTCTCCTGCAGGGCTATGCAGGAGACGTAGGAGACCCCCCACCCCCCACCCCCCCGCAGATAAGGCAAAGCCATTTATTCCTGTCACATCCTATAAAAACAGCCATCAATGAAATCCCCGCTAGTGGAGTCCTGACCCCTCTATTACAAAGGCGAGAGGAGACTGATGAACAACGAGGCTACGTCTGTGTTTCCTTTTGCAGCAGAAAAAAAAGTAAAGGATGATTGATTTCCTCTACTCGGGTATAATGTGTATTGTACACCCGTCAATTAAAGATAGTTTACTGTGGGAGGAGATGTGCTGGGATGGATTAGAAGAGAATTGGATTCTGAGGTGAAGGAGATAGATTTTTCCTTCAGAGACTGCTAAAAGGCTCCTATCTGTTGCAATTACATATAGTTATCAAGCTAAGATTGCTTTTATGTCTAATATGCTGATTGTAAAACACATTTGATTTCTAACATTAGTGTAACTTATCTGCTTAAAAACAACGTGTGAATATGAACAAGTATTGCATTTTCTGTGCATTTTAAGGCATGCACAGCTACTGGGTTGTTAAACTGGGAGTGAGGTACTCAAATGGTGAACTTACCGCTCAGGATCTCATTGTTGGCCCCCCAGAAGTCTGCAGCTTTGGATGGCCTGTTGTAAAATTCATCTCTGTTTGCAGCCAAAATCAGCCTAAAGAGATGGAAAAAGAGATTTGCAAGAGTTGTTATATTTCATCATCCAACTCAGTCTCAGACACTCAAGTCTCTTTTTTCTTAACTTCTATCTAGAAAATATTAGCAAATGTGTTTAGAAGACACTGTACAATTATTCTCTGTTATATGCACAACTTCTTTGGCTCAAGATGTATAATCTAAAGTAGAAAGGCAATCATAGATGGTAATCCTTTTAATCCATTGGTCCAGAAAGTAAAAATCCTGTCTGGCAACTGTTCGGACCAGTCACCAAACCAGCTGAATTTAATGAGCTCAGTTCATTAGTAGGTATCCAGGTAAACAAGCTTGTTAGTGAAAACACATGTTATACATGTACTAGTAGATCCAAAAACATGGAGGGATTTTAACTTAAGTAAAAGAAAAGAGAATTTCCCACTACACCAAATATGCGAGTTGAATTTGGGACAAATGTTCAAAAGAAGCATGTGATAAATTTTAATTTAAATGAAAAGTTGAGCCTTGGCTTTGAAAGACCACCATGTAAATATCAAAAAAGAGTTCACGGATGGCCATAGAGCTTTGAATTGTGAGACAACAAATTGCAAATTAAAATACATTTTTAGCCATAAATAATCTGATCTACTTTCAATTTGCAAACCCGGCTGTGTCTTCAACAAATTAATAAACTTTGCAGGTCTTTTATTTCATTCTAAATATGTTGTTCTCTCTTTGGAAAAGACAAAACAAATATGTACTGCTGCAAACAAGAGACGGCAGCCTGAACAAGAGTGTGATCTGATTTACAGTAAATCCCCTGAGATGGACAATTAGTCTGTCAGTAAAAGGTTGCACAACACTTTGACCTGTATTACTCAAAGGCAGTCACTGGGTAATGATGCCATTATGCTTGCTACCATTAAACAAGTGGCCGTGTAGCAACTTATTATATTATTATTAGTATGCCACTACTGTCAAGTGAGAATAGAGGAAAACTAGCATCACCTACGTACCTGCTGCACATCTTCCTTACACATGTAGCGCTTAGCATGATAAACTAATATTAATATGAAATATTAACATTATTAGTTAATAAATATTTACCTCTTATTTTCTAGTTTACTGTGTTAAGCTATAGCATGAAAGGAAACCTAAAATGTCACCTATGGTGTTAATAACTTAATTAATGAATAAATTAATAACTAATCAGCTTAATCAATCAGTCTCAGACGCTATCACGTAAGTTCTTGTTTGAATTGACTTAAATCACAGACATGTTATAAATGTGAATATTTATTTATCTAATCTAAAATCTATACATGCGATTGACATGAGCATATAAGGAAAAACATAAAAGACAAAACAAACAAACCAAAAGTGTGTAAATATGATGATCAGTTTGAATTTATGTGGTAAAATGTTTTTAATTGTGTGAAGAATTAAACATATACTAAATGAACTGTGATGTTTATCAATTCATGTCTAAAGAAAATGAAAAACTAGACTAAAGCCTGAGAGGAAAAAGATTTATAACTTGCCAAACCATCGTCATGTGAGAGTAAATTGGACTTGGATAACAAGTTTTCTGTTCAGAACCACTTTACGACCGGTGGACTGGACTGGTCCAGCATCCATTGTGGGCGTTTGAATCCTTTCTCGCACCGGAGGATCCAGGAATGATGTCGTCCGTCACCGAGGTTCATAAGTTCATCAGGACCGGTTTAGACAGGGAGGCCGAAGGTGTCAAAGCCCACAAAGAAGTTCTTTACACGTGCAGCTTAAAATTGGGGAAAATAAAACTTCACATTCGAAGGCTCAACTTAGTTACTTAACGGAGGAAACTTCATCACCCAAGTTTCCTAGACAGAAACTCTGAGGCTTTTTAGAGTTTGAGAAATCATCTTTGCAGAATTGTTTTTAATTGTCTAATGTTTTCATTTCTACTGTAAAGCACTTTGTATAACAGTACTTATTTTAAAACTGCTTTATAAATAAAGTTTGATTTGATTTGATTCACCTCATCTCTGTTCTACATTCATTCTCCGTTTCCTTTAAAAACCTAAAGCAAAAACTTACACTTGCAGTCTGTGTCTCACTCCGTGGGGACATAAAGAGGACCCCTCCCCTGGTGATAGGCATTTCAGCCCAGATTCTCATTTACATATCAGAGTCTCTTATCTTATAAAGAATCCTGCAGATTTAAGTTCTGTCTGTAAGAGACAAAGCTTTTCCCAGGGCGTGTGAACAACATATCATTGTTGGATGTGGGATGTTTGTGAAAGATTTGGGGAAGTGTCTGCTTGTGAGATAAGACCGACAGTTGGAAAAAAGGAGGTTTCCTCTCCTCCTTGCCTCTTTGTTGTCCATTGAAAGGATAGTTTGTTATTTCGGAAATCCACATTCCAACAATTAGTTATTCCATAAAGTCCTGCACTGAGAAAGAGAAAGTGTCATTTCCAGGACTAAGATAATATCCAATGTGTTTCTTCCTTATGAAGAGTCTGTTATTTACATGAAATAGTTCTCCAAACGTATGTTATTGATACTTTGTGGCTGAAATCCGCTACACACATCTATCCTCCAACACTTGCACAGCGACACATGTGATCTTAAAGGAGAACTTCGCTTTTTTTTTTAACCTGGGGTCTGTTGTCACCTTTCCTTCCATACATGTGAGTGATGTAGAGATGAGATAACAAGATAGCTCCAGTATTTAGCTGGGCTGGAAATTAA
>JBAMHX010000004.1:25680105-25693104 GCA_037177515.1 Pseudomugil tenellus
GTTTTTCAGAACGAGCTGTTCCTGCGACAAGCAGTCACCACTGTCGGGAATTAAACCCAGGTGTGTGTGTGTGTGTGTCTTATGTAATAACAGCTTCATTAGCAGACTGAATAGTATCTTTGAACACACAAAACACCCAGACGTGTATTTACTGCAAGCATGTCATGTGCATGTCCTCTTATGTGTTAATTTTTCGCAGACATCAGTTCTCAAACACACACACAGACCCGCACAGATTTCAGGTTTCACAAGCACTCACATAGAGCCCTAAACAGTCACAAGGGGCGCGATTTAACTGCTTCCAGATGAAAGTTTAGGACAGAGCACACACCAACACACAGACAAAATCTTGCTTTGTTGAAGTCAGCAGAACTTCTCTTTTCAAATTAATTAAATGTTAGTGGATGGCAAATGACAGAGGAGCTTACAATAGCTTTGCTCCTGATTTATTATACTAAGAAATAAAATTAGGAATTTAAATGAGCACACCCACCTACTCAACCCATAACCTAGAAATAAAAGATTATGGTCTGTTTTAATGCCTGTGTGTACCTGTTTTATGTTTTTTGTTTTTTGTTTTTTTTTTTGCAGATGTGGCCCACACCTACACTGAGCCCCTCATATTGAGGGTAAATGGCACCCCAGAAAGGTTGCTAGGTGATGACAGAGACAATCGCAATGACAACACCAACCTCTCGCATTCAGCGCTTACAACACCCAGCAGGAGTATCACATGTGAGTAAAGCATCCTCGTCCACACACATTCACACACTGAGAAGCACTCAGGAGACCGGGGAGTTTTATTTCCATTACTGATCTCCGTTCAGATGAGTCACACCATCCTGACCTTTAACAAATGCATTTACACAACGTGAAGAAATAGGTCAGGTAATCATACTCCCTGAAAGAAATGTCTACATCTATACATTTATAACTGTGTAGGTTAAGTTTCTGATTACTGGACCCAGTAAAGCCCCCATTCAAATGTGCATCTTTTAAATCAATCATCCGTCCAATACACTTCTATGGTTTTTCTTTCTTTCTGATTGTCTTCGCTGTTGCTCATAATGGTAGAATTGTCATGACAACAGTTGAGTAGGCCTAGAAGTGTGAATATGGCTTTTATTTACTGGTTGCTACAAGAAGTATTGGGTTCACTGGAAATCTTGGTGCCTCAAACCTGCATCAGTTAAACTAACACACCATAATGTCATAATCGAGAAACTTTTAGTTTCTGCTCCAACACATATGGCACGCAGTTCTTTTTAAAGTCTAGTCTTTTTTACGTTCCATCTATATGGAAACAAGATTTTTAGTCACAGAAAACTGTTTCAAGGTTGAAGATATTTAGATTATTTGCTGATTTTATATTTAGACCGGAAATGTGGGAAGATTTTAAAGTGTTGACACAAAGATATTCACTACCCATTTTAATAACCAACAAAACGTCTGCTTCCTGTTTACACTCGCACATGCGTACTCACAGTACCTAGATGTTAAGTAGGTTTAATTTTTCTTTTTGGTCATGTTTATATCAATAAAATGCTTTGCTAAATTGGTGATCAAGGCTAAAACTGGCAATTTACAGGCAATTCAGCTGGATTGCCATTAGCTTCACTTTGCTAAAGTCTTTCATGACAGCTGGCTCTTCTTGTTGACTGTCGTTGAAACATCCTCTGTGTCTTTTTATAGCACACTTCTCATGTCATCATTAGTTTTCACTTCTTTATGAATAACACACTGAAGTCACGGAATGTCAGTCACTTCAACCAGCTAAATTAAACTTAATTTTAAGTACCTAAAGTTACATGCAAAGTCTATATAGTTGCAGTTTTAGTCAAATTGATTTCTAGCACATTTGTACGTTATGACTTTTCAAAACCAATGTCACACTCTTTTCCTTAACTTGAAGTTTTGGCTTATAGAAGATGATTTAAATTAAAACAATAAATACACATAAGGTTAGCAAAAAAAAAAAAAAAAAAAAAAAACGTGACACTGTTAACCTTTCTTTATCATCACTGATGTTCGATAGGTGAAACTTTGTTATTTAAATGATAGGAACTGTGCATTTAAATTTGAATAACTTGCTAATTATTTTAATAACTATAAAACTATAATAGAAGAGAATTACCAATCTGTGAAGCTGGTTTTGCTGAACTCTGCCAATAATTTATTAACTGTTTTATAATTAAAAGCCTTTTTGCAGTGACATTGGAGTCAGAAACTGCAAAAGGTGGATTTAGTCATTTAAATATCGGGTTGTTTCTAGACAGTCAAGTCTAAACTGCTTCCAAAGTCTCCATCTTTCCATTTGTTTTTATCCACCGTGCAGCAGTACTCTGCATCATTTCACTGACGAGGACCATCAAAACACCTAGAAGTTTTCTTTGCAGTGCCATGTCATCAACCACAATCTCTCATTGCCCACCCTTATATTACAAGTCCTGTGGTTTAGTCTCAGCCAGAGAGACTCTTTCACTTTCTTTGATTTGCAGTCACAGTCAGCAAGCTGAAGCATAGCTAGAGGCTTTGCAAGCATGCTTGCTTTAACCTTATCCTTGAAAAAAAAACTTTATCCACATTTCTTTTCTGTTATACTGTTTATTGCTCCAAAAGAGTAAAGCCCTCCTTGATAATACCCACACAAGTCTTGATAAGCTGTTTCAGTGTTAAGTCACTAACCTGTCAGAACACTTAAGGAAAAAAAAAGAAAAGCTGAAAATGCTTCACGGTGGCCTAAATCTGTCCTTCCCGTCATGTGAAGAAACTGGGTAATGGTGTAAGTGAAAGGGTGATGAATGAAGGGTGGAATTAAGGGGTGAGAAAGGGGTTGTATAAGCTGTCATCAGAGTATGTGTTGGGCAACTATGAGATTTTTTTCCTGGAATCCAAGGCTAGCCATAGGTGACACAGTAATAGCTAGTTTGTGGTAACTGAATAACCTGCATTTCAGGAAGGAAATGGATAAATGGATAAGTAGGTGAAATGTAGTTTATTCAGAACTGAGTAGGCGTGTTATATGTCTCCTGTCTGGTTATGCTGCCGGTACCGGTCCTGTCTATTTTTAGGCCCAAGCAGGAATTCTGAGGAGCTGACATTGGTTCTGTATCTCTTCACTCTCTTTTTTGTTTTATCATCCCTGTAAAAGCCATGAAACCCACCAATTTTATAGGGAGGGTTATGCAACTGCCGTGGTCTTGAACAAAATGTACTGCCATGCACACCACTCTTCACTGGGTTTGGTTTTGCCTTCATTTACCTCCTCTCTTCATCAGTGTGGCTTCAACTCGCTTACACAATCACATGACAACACTGGGCTCGGACCATGCACTGAGCAACTGTTGTTTCTAGACATAATGGCTTTTTCAAATACTGAGAACCTTTGTCTGTATAATCATGGGTCTGTCTTGTGGCTTTTGTATCTGTTTTGTTTAGTCTATGCAAGCTGGTTTGTGTGTTTTTGTGTGAGCCTCATTGGGCACTATCAGCACTTTAAATGTAATATGTGTCATTTGCACGCAATAAATCAATCATCTGTATCCAGTATCTGGCTTCCTAATGAGCACATAGACACTATAAAATAGCTATGACTCAGGCTTGTGGTGAGATCATATGTGGGACATCTGTGGACACATACGTGTGCATGACAGTGTTTTTAAGTGATAGTGTGAGGAAACAGAAGCACAAACAGTAAATTTGCATACGTTTGGTCTCGCAGTGATGACATCACAGCTGCAGAATGCGTCTGCATTACAGCCTATGACGAGCTGTCTGAGAACAATGAGCAGAGAGCACTATTATATCTGAGCGTGTGTTATGACTTGATTCGAGCACACAGACATACACAAGTAACACACTTGGGAAAGTGATGTCATGAGCTCACAGTTGGGTTTGACGTCACAGTCTCAGCAGGACACACATGTTCACAAAAGTTTAACTGCTTACACTCTTGCCTGGAAATACTGAAGCATTTACTAAAAGGATGGTGGGAGCATTTATAAGTTTACGTATTTTTATTAGTAGTTAGTGTTCTATTTGAACAACATGAACAGATGCAAAGCATGTTAGATGGAAATGTTGTGTGAAGCTGTTTATTATCTTTTCAACAGAGGGGAGTGTACCATGTGCTGTTGTCAGGAAATCCAGCACGACTGCAGCATTGTTTTTAATTAGAGACCAGCTTTTGAACTGCAACTCCACCTCCATGCAGCTAATTCTAATCTTATTTTTCTCTGGCTCTCTTACTCTGGATTTGCACCTTTTTGATTTTCACATTTTTTAGGAATTTAGGCGATTTTATTTGTGTAGCAGAAACCAATGACATAGTGGTTCAAAAAGCTTTACAAAGACAATAAAACATTAGGAAATAAGAAACATTGTTTAAAATTAGAAACAAGAGAGAAAGGAAAAGGAAAGGACAGTAGTTAAAAACTAAACAGAATGATCAGGTGAAAAACTAATAAAGCTTAAAATAAACAGCAGATTTTGATTTTCTTTTAAATAAAAACTATTGAAGTGTAGCGGAAAAAGGATCAATCTTTAAACTACATTTAAATCGTGACACAAGAGGGTTTGTTAGCCTGTGACTGTGGCAGATAAAGCTGTATTGATGTATTGGAAGGTCCAGCTTGTGGAATTTTGAGTTGTTGAAGCTGCTGGTTAATGAGTCAGGACGATGATTAAAGTTACTGCATATTATGTTGTTCTTGCATGGCTTTTCTTCAGAATACAGGTCTTGCTCTACTCTACAAACATTTAGACAGTTCCTCCATTCATTTGTCAAGAGAACTTCAAGCAAATGAGTCAAATAAAATAAAAAGTGAATAGAGTTTTCTTTTTCTGCCTTGATGTGATCGAATAAATTTCTGCATGTCAAAACCACAAAAAGAAAAACCTAAGTTTTTCCAGAAGTTTTGGGGATTGCGTGATTTATTTTGATCTTATGCATCAGTTAATGTCATATATCATACTTTCATGCATACATAGAATTGGCAAATTCTAATGCAAGACAAAACCCCTGTGAGCAAATGGGAAATAAGGCTCTGCTACAAAATTTTGAAGGATTTGGAAATAATTTAAGATCTTATGTTTAACAGAAAATTGACTAGATATTTTAGAGTTGAAGCTGAAAACCTTTTACTGTCTGTCTACAAGTATGTATCTTCCAACTCAGTTTAGAAGTGCATGCTACTGATCAGCCTTAAATGACTGGAATACGATTAGCGAGCAAGATTTGCTCCTAGAAAAAAAAAATCTGTTTCCAAGTGTCATATAAATGTCACTTAGACAGTTCCTACCTATTGTAATCACACCCTTCATAAAGGCAGCTCCCCTTGTAGTGGGGGCTCTTTGGAACTCAGCAGAGCTCTTTTGGCAGCATGAAAAGGACCTGCTGGATCTTATGCTGAGGTTGAGGGATGTAAAGCACAAGTATAATCAATTCTAATATTTCAATTTACTATTAAAATTTTATTAAGTTTAATTCAAAAGTCAGGAATTTACTAAACAATATTATGTGTTGACTTCAAAAGAAACCAACTAAAATATCAAAACAGAATTTTATTCCTGAGCTAAATTAATTAGATAATAATAACCAATATGTTACAGTCTGACTTCATCATAGTTACACACCGTACAGCCTTTTGAGAAGGACTAAATATGTCTTCATTAAATTTAAATGAGGTTTTTTTTATTATTAAAGCAAAGCAAATGTCAACAAATCCATTTTTTCTTGTGATACAAATGGTTACAGTGTCAATTTTTATTTTTGATTTAGAATAGTGTTATAACTTGTTCATCACTGTATCGCTGTATCATCTAGATCAATGTATTGCACCTATACTATTATGCATGACTAACTGATCTACAGTATGTACTTTATAAAAACATCTGTGTGCCATCTTGGGTGCAATCCCATTTAAGATGTTAACAACCAAAATGCACCGTGGTCTCATAAACAGAATTGTGACTTTGTTTTTGGTCACCACATCATTATGGATGAAGATCTGATTGGCTATCGAACTTGCTAGGAGCTACAAGGCATTGGTTATTTCAGCAAGATATTACAGAACTATATTTGGCACAAATTACAAAATCATGTCTGGCCTAGCCGCGGTCCAGACATGTCAGATTAAAACTATGCCATAGTTTTTTCCAAGCTACTGAACTGATGAAATTCAGCATTAGGCAAGAAAGGAAAAACATTTGCTGTCCTGTTTGGTCTCCTTACATTCCAAGAGCTTCACGAGGCTGGACAGGTCAGTGGGAAACTTTCACTGTATCCCAGGATTTGTTTTAAAATGTGCTGACAGTGATAGCTTCAAAATAAACAGACATGCATTTTTTTATTAAGTCTGCTTAAAAACCAGATTTTTTACATTACTCCTAGTAAAATAAAAAGACTTTAATAGCTGAAAAATAACTTCCAGTTTGCTTTTATGTAACTTTTTGGCCGTGTCTACACTGAAAAAAACTGTGTAAGTCATAACACAGGAAATGTTATTGTACAAGCTTTTCTACACACATGCATAAAACAAACAGGTATGAAAACGTCGAGCTCTTCTAAAGAAATATGCAATTATTTTTCATTCTATTTGGCCGAGAACTCTGGTCAAATCTGAGTCACATTTGTTCTTAGTCATGCTTCCTTTTATTTCAGCGGTGTGTCGCACTGGACTGCTTTCACTGTAGAGAGTGGGTGCAAGAAAAAAAGTCTCATTAACACTCTGATGTTGTTTTTAGCTCTGCTGCATCTAAAAATGTGGGTGAGACTCGGTGGAAATAATTTTGAATAGTATTTTTACAGCTTCAGTTAATCATTTCCCAATTCTCATTGCTGAAATGCTTGTCTGTGGCTGGTAAAACAGTACTACTCTGCAAAAATGAAAGCCCAGAAAAGTTGGTATTATGGGATCTGGAGCAAATTACAGGCATCCCAGAATAGTTTCAGATGTTTTAAAATGTTTCATAAATATTTTTTATAAGTGTCTCAGCTAGCAGGTCAATGTAGAAGAAAACAGGGAACTGTTTAAAGTAGAAATACAACTAAACAGGAAAAAGCAGAAAGCAGGATTAGACCTAAAAAGAAAACCAACAAGAAGCTAAGGAATATTAAAGAAGATTCAGAGGTTTATATTAGCATAAATATGATGAAACAGTGATGGTAAGAAGAATATACACCAGAGGTGCAGCTAAAAAAAAACTAACAATCACTAACAGAAAACATTTTAATAAAGCCTTTACAGAGTTTACTGTTCCTGCTAGTTATGAACACTAAATACACACTTACCTGTTATGTTTTGTTGTGTAGCTGGTGGAGATGTTCATCTATTTCCATCTAATGGAATTAAGGATGAACATTTTTTTTTATGGAGAAAAATGAACATGCGTGGGTTTTTTGTTTTTTTTTTTTTTTTTGTGTTTTTACTCTCATTACTGTTGCTTACCCATCATTTAGCCAAAATGTAAAAACTGCAGAGGAGATGGTTGGAGAAAGCAGCTGGAGCAGAGACAGACAGAAACAGTCATGACTCATTCCAGCAAGAATAAGTAAAGAAAGAGCTTGTCTCTGGTCTGGGAGGGAGATGTGTAAGTACAGGGTAGCTGAGAACAGGAAAGGAGTGATGAAGGGTGTGTGAATGTCAGTGTGCTGTAGCATACAAATCATTGTGACTCATTTATTGGCTCAACATATCTGTACATAAATACATGTACTTGAGTGGACCCAAGAAGAAGTTGTAGCATGACTATGGTGTGCACACACACAAAGGCTGCAGTTTCCCAGTTTCATTGTCTTAATGTCAGTCATTTAGCTCTTTCTTTGCTGTTATTTTTAACTGGCTCCCACTGCTGAATCATTGTGTTTGAGTCACACCCATATTTCCTCCAAGTCCAAAAATGCACCAGCAGCAAAAATCATCTGCAATTTCTTCCTCACTCCTCCTTACTCCTTTAGTTTCTAGATGGCAGACAAAAGGACCTTGTTGTTTTTTTTCTGTGTGCACATGCAGTGTATGTCCACACGTGTTTTTACATGCATTTGTGAATGTGTGTGTGTGTGTGTGTGTGTGTGTTTGAGTGGGCATAACCTCAAACTCTGGAGACAATTCTGACTTGCCGTCCCACTCTGTGTCTGTCTGCCAGATCCGCCTATGTACTGTGTTCTTTCACACACATACACAGACGCATACACAGACTCACAAGAAGCATGAATTTCTCGACTCGAAACACCCCTTAGGACAAATCAAAACCAAAGGGGATAGTAAAAAGTCATGCACAGCCTTCCTCCCCTTTTCTATTTCCCATATGCTCTTACTGACTTGGAGAGTTAAAACTGTTCAAATAAAAAATTATGCTGAGGACCAAACAGAAAAAAGGAAAGAAATTTAAAGGAAGAAGGTCAGGAAAAGGGAGAAAATACACCTTTGGGGGAAAAGTGGAAAGAGACAAACGTTGGGAGAGCAGCAGATATTCACTTTTGACATACTTTAGAAAAGAACGTATGGCTTCTTCTTCCAGCTATGCACATGCATGCACATCAACACTCCAGAACACACACTGGCCCTGCAGCCTGCCAAACATCTGGAGCAAAGTTAGAAAACGCTGAATGAAAGAATCTTAAATAACTCGGTTGGTTGCATGACCATAACCATCAGCCAATCAAAGCAGCCCTGTGTAGGTTATCTTTCTCAGACTGGTTATCAAACATAGACTCTTATTGCTTCAGAGGTGAAATCAGGCTGAAAGTTGGATTGCCTGTTAGTGCAACTTTCTCAATATCTTCTTCTGCAATTATTTGTGGGTTTTCTGCACTCGACTCTGCCCTGTTAAGTCTTACCAAGCCTCTCCTCACCATGTGTTGTCTGCTTCCAAGAGATTTGTGCTCTCAAAAAGATGGTATTAAATGCACCCATAACATATAAAAGCCAACTTTACTTTTGTTCATTTTCAGGGTGTACGTTTGGCTTTGCAGCGAAGGTGAGACTCTTTATAACCAGAGTTGTTTGTACTCAGCAGCTCTTGGGGGTCAAATATATAGTATACTGAGCCCCGATCAACATGCCAACATGTTTTTGTTTGTAGATTATGCACATGTTGTATCAATACTACATTGTTGGAAGATATCTTTGGGGAAAGTTTATTTTTTTCCCCAGATATTTTTTTGTCTCTGGTTGCTTAGATGATTAACAACAAAGATAAACTCATTAAATACTTGCTTTAGCTTATCTTATGATGTGCAGTATTTTGGATGGGCTCTGTAGCTGGACTGGTTTCTACATTGCAGTGCCTTGCAGTCTCCACACACTCTTTCGTGTAGCTGCATTGTACTGACATGTTGGCAAGAATGTTCTTGTGTGCAAAAGCTTAGCAAACAAAGAACGGATGCTTTGTCCCATTAATAAGTGCTTTACAAATTTACAAAAATGACAGTTTATGCTAAAAACATTACTCAATTTATGATCAAAGTTTAATACAGATCTCTATCAAGTTAGAGGTTCCTGTTCTAGACTCATGACGGGGAAGATTATTTACTCAGATCTGTTTATTTCCCTGGAAAAGGACCATTTTTACACTGTAGAATGTTTCTCTAACAAAAGATGAACTGTGGTCATGAACTAGACTAACTGATTTGAATTTATTTAAATGTGTTTATTATCTTCTGCTAATTGTAGATGTTTGTGGTGTTCTCATTCTCCAGCTCAACCAGCAGCCAGATCCACGCCTATCCACCACACACAGCCATGTGCGTCGCAGCCCAGCAGTCAGCTACACAACGGAGCGAGGAGCCATGAACACACGCACTGTCTGCATCACACGCACACGCCTCATCTGCATGCACTCCAGTCCAACGTCGTCAGGAATGGCGGCTCCCATAAACCTCCCAAGCTGGGCTCTCTTCCGAGAGGCGGCTCGTCCACCTCTTCATCGTCTTCAGCAGGGCCTAAACACACTAAGAAGCTGCAATCCAACCCCTCCATCACCTCCCAGAGCAGCAAAAGGAGCAAGAGCAGCTCCAAGAGCAACAGTTCCCAGATCCCCACCGAGGCACAGGATGGTGAGATGCATGGACAGATCCTGACGGAAAGACACTGGGAGTGAGGGTGCGGGGGCTGGGTGGGTTGGGAGTGATGGTGGTGGTGGTGGGGGGGGTTAGGGGGCAGGGGGGCACAGACACGAGAAGGAACAGACAGCAATGTTGAAGTCCTCTAGTATCTACTTCTCCTAGTAAATTTTCTCTGAAAAAATATTAAAAAGTTAACAAAAGAAAACATTAACTTTGTTTAAGCTAATTCTAATTTATTATCTAAATTAGTAAATTAAAACTCACCTATCAAATTTAATGTCTGCAAATTATTTTTAAATCTGTTTATTCGATTCCCTCTAATAAAAAGAACAATTGTGTCATTTGTTTTTAGATTTTAGACCTTTATCAACCAAAAGTAATGACATTGTGAAAGTCATGTATCAGATATTTATAAAAAGAAGATGATGGTTATTTTTTAACATACTTTGTATGATACACTAGGAACACTTGTCTTTTCAAGACAAACTCTGACATCTCAGCTAACAGGAGAGGGTTTAAGATAACAGCTTCTAAATAAAGGGAAATTTGGTGAGGCAAGAATTTATTTTTTATCACCTAAATAAATCACCCTGTCATTTTTTTTTTTTTTTTTTGCTTTTTTTTTTGGTGCAGTAATGCTACTAGGATCTCAGTAATGTCTATTGTTCTTTTGCAAAGTGATTGTATTTTATAAGAATGATTAGCTGATGCAAAATCCTCTCTCTGTTTGTTTCTTTTTACCCAGAGTGCTGTGTTCACTGTATTCTGGCGTGCCTTTTTTGTGAGTTCCTAACTCTGTGCAACATTGTGCTGGACTGTGCCACCTGCGGCTCCTGCGCGAGCGACGACTCGTGTCTCTGCTGCTGCTGTGGATCAGAGGAATGTGGCGACTGTGATCTGCCCTGTGACATGGACTGTGGCATCATTGACGCTTGCTGTGAGTCTGCAGACTGCTTGGAGATCTGTATGGAGTGCTGCAGCCTTTGCTTCTCCTCCTGAGGCCCATAAGGTTCACTAAGTGTTGCAAAGTGAAAGCCTGCGATGCAGGAAGAACTATGGCTTGCACCTCAACTGAGCGAAGAAGAGCAACACCCAGTTTTTGCTGCCTGAGCAATGGGTCAACTGGAGTTGGTTCTGATTTATTTCCAAGGTTTCCTACAAGATTCATCAAGTAAGATGTGTGACATAAGACTGAGGGTAGCTATACATAAATTCTTATTTACTTTGTTGATCACATGATAGGACAATTGCCTTCTCTGCTTTGTTTTAGCTGTTGTTTCATTTCTACACGACTGGGTGTGTGGCTTAGAGAAAATTCCAGCACTGATCTGTGAGAGTTTGCCTGGCTGTGCAGACCAAGCCTCCAGACCCTCACTGAACCAGCTATTAATACAATGAAGCCCCTATTGCCTTCTGAATTACTGGAGTTCTTCAAGCATGAAAAATGACCTCCAAAGGCAAATGAGAAAATGGCTCAATTTAACTGGATTTTAGTGTTTCTGTAGATAAGAGCAGTAGCATAATGGAAAAATGGACGCTCAGATCTCCGTTAAAAACGCAGTCTGTCCTCCTGTCCTTGGCAAGGTTAAAGTCTTCCAGTGTGAGTGCCTACTGTGGCTTTTGTAAAATACACATTCCAACAGCAAAGGGCTGAAACAGCTGCTGTATTTGCTGTTGTTGCATTAGAAAATAGATAAAAACATCAACGGTGGCTTGCGGCAATATTCTAGACGGATCCCTTTTGCTAAAACATTTTTTTTTCTTACTGTACTGATTCAGAGAGGAATCATGAAAGCCTCATGCATCTGCCAGGAGCTCTAGCCTACTATACAAGTACTGTAAGTAAGGAACAAGTTTTCTACTCCACCATGTGAAGGGAGAGCTTTCTTACTCTAAAATCTTTCCTCATCTAATATTTCACATTTTGTTTACTTTTACAACTCATTTGAGCGGCTTTGACTGAACTTATTGTTATTTTTTTCCTCAACTGGCCAAGGACTGGAAGGAATGATTTCATTTTAAATACATTTCATTTTTCTGTCATTCTTCACATGTGAACAGATGGTCTCGGCTTAGCTTAAGGCTTGAATTTGCAAGTAGGTCCTCAACCTAACAAAATCTCTATTAATCCTTGTTTAGTAGATTTTAGTTAAGATATTTGCATTTTTCCTTTAATGTGAAAAGAAATCACATTTGTGTTATCGGGTTTTGCTGGGCTGTAGTAAAGCAGATATTGCTTCAAATCTCATGAAATTATGCTAAGCTAGATCCACATGCCCGTATTTTGAATGGTACAGTATGATAATAGGCCTGCACTCAGTGGTGCACACCGTCTCCAACCCAATACCTCTTGAGATGACACGTAGATCTGTTGTGCATTTTTTAGTGACTTGATGCAAATCCCTTTCCTCTGATGAAATACTGTTACAGAAATCTTTTTTCTTTTGTTGTAATATTAAAGTTTACTCTTTCTGGACCTAAGTTTCTAGATCGTTACACACATTTACATCGAAGTGCTTTGTTCTAGAGTAATTTGTTTAGTGAAACCCTATTTTAAGGGTTTAAAATATACACTGAGGATAAAAATACACCACAATAGTAGTCGACTTGGTAACACCAATGCAAAAAATGCACTTTGCAACTTGTATTTTCTTTTATCCAAAGAAGTGAACTACAACAACTTTAGAAGATCTGAGTTGGACTGGATGCATTGTTGGGACATTTTGAAACCCTGGAGACCCCTGGAAACAAAGCAACTTAAGATTAATGAAGGGAGGATCATACCATATGATATGGACAGAAATGGTAACAATGTTTGTTTTCTGTTAGTTTTTTTTTTTGGATTTGCAAAATTACTATTCATTCATTCATTCATTCATTCATTCATTCATTCATTCATTCATTCATTCATTCATTCATTCATTCATTCATTC
>JBAMHX010000004.1:25702226-25716294 GCA_037177515.1 Pseudomugil tenellus
TACATGAAGCTGAACAGAAACATGGGACAAAACAGGAAGAACTACAAAATAAAACAGGAAACAAGGAAGTCTGCAAACAAAACTGACAAAACCCAGAAACCATAACACCCTTGAATGACCCAAAATTAAATCCTGTAAATTATCTTTCCTTTAAGCAGCAAGAGAGAAACAACTTGTATGAATAGTTGCTGATTGGACCAAATGTTATTGTCAAGTCTCTCCTGCCACAAGACTAAGGAGGCTTGTTAAAGACGAGCATATGGTGTAGTTTTTTCGCAGCACTTTCAATCATTTAATAGCTTGTGTAATGTGTTCCAGTCTGACGCATGACAACTGTATTTTCATTTCTGAGTATAACAAAACTTTGTTAAAACCCATTTGTCTGTTCCAAGTTAGGTTTAGGACATAGCATCTCTTGGTAAGGATTAGTCAACGACTATGTTCTGGGATAAAACATATGTTGTTTACATTTGGTCAATCCCGGTCATGCGCACTAGCTGTCGGCAGAAGACACACTGTGACCGGCATAACTTGTAGTGTTTACACGATGGAACTTGCAAAGAAGCAAAAATCAACTTGCTTAAAAGCAAAAGAGAAACATCTGGAACATTTATTGGACAGGGATCATGAAAGATACGAACAGAAGTTGTATGTGTGTGGTGTTTCGTTGTCTGATCCGTTTGAAATAGACTAAAAGCAGTGGGACAGTATGTCGAAGTGGTTGCTTGTGCAGTACGGCGACATGTGGAACTATTTATAAAGATCCCTGGGTTGTACACAGCCGAAGCCTTAAAATCTTACAAATCGCTGGACGGATAACATTTTTTTAGTTTGTGGGCATGTTCATGAAGTTTTATCCTAGAGTGCAAACAACTCGCTATACTTTCTACCGAGTCACGATCTTCAGCCCGCACCTCTTAAGTTCCTGCTAAAGGGCCACAATAGAAGTAAAGGCTTGACTCTTTGGGTGAGTTTGGAGAATGTGTGTGTATATAAAACATAAGTTATATATTTGTTCTTTTTTGGAGACCTGATCTGAAGCCTGTATGGACATTTATGAGGCTGAAACGAGCTGACACGAGTATGTGTCGGACTGCTGCACGTTCACAACACACACGCTGCATATCGGACAGAGAGGATAGTTTTAATGCATCCATTTCACAGTTATTGTCACATAATCTTCCAGCTTTGACGGAGATCTACCGGACTATGAGCAAGTAGGGTTTATCAAAGCCGCGACAATCTGCACAGCAACTCAGCGGTGTGCACACGCAGCAAAAGAAGGGACAGCTGATGAGGAGACACGGAAAGTTTTTAAGGCTGGAATTAATTAAAGAATTAATGATTGGCGCAGGGTGCTTATCGATCACGGAGGGGATTCCTGTAGATAAAAAAAAAAACAAAAAAACGTCAGTCTATCATCCATCTCGCCACTTTACTGTTCTACAGGGTGGCTGCTACAACAGCGCTGCACTAAAACACTGCCTTTACTTTTCAATTAACTGACAGACATGCAGCGGTAAAAAATACCATCAGATCTGTAAAATCATTAAACGATCTCATCCTGCATCCTGAAAGCGCATACGGAGACACACATTGGACACGCAGCAGATTAAATCGTTTCTCCGCAGGATTATATCTGGCACAAATCACATGTGACCACTGCTTATTCTTACGATCATAAACATGTTTAGCGTAAAGACGACACGGTTCTGTTATGAACATAATGTTCTGTTTGTGCACACGAACTCGGCATAATCTTAGTTTACAAACTGTAAAAACAGATGACGCTCGCTCTTCTATGGCAGATGCGGATGTCTACTTCTGCCGCCAGCCCGAAACTAGGTCAATGAAATCGTAATCGTGACGTATCTCGTCAACCACTCTTGTAATCTGCCTTCTGGTGCTCATTAGGGGCAAATGACAAGAAAAAAACTGTGTTCAACAGGATTTTGAGCAGATTCGCTTCTTACATCAGCCTTGTAAAAATAATTTTGAATTTCCCTTGCAAATTATGGGTTCGGTGGCAGCGCAAGAAGTGTGCAAACTCGGGCACTCGAGTCGTGACGTCACTCAAGGACAACAACCTGTAAAGTGCATCTGTTTGTGTGATTGTCGGCTTTACTCGCAGCCATTGCTGTTGCTTTGTGTCTAGCAATGTCAGAAGTAAATTGGCAAAACAGTAATGCAATCTTGACTGGTAGTGGTCAGTTTTACTGTGGATTTGTTTTATTTTTTTGTTTGTGATAGTCCTCCTTTAACGTGTTTATCCTCCAACTCCAACCACGAATATGTTACAACTCACCGGCCGATCACAAGCTTTGCAAAGTGAATTCATTCACATCAGTTGCTAATTCCGCAATACAAATATAAGATTAACAAGGTTTATTTATATAGTCTGGATATAATGGTGATATAATGCTGATGTAACAAAGGCTGAGGATACCAGGGGTACGGCAGGGATCAGAACCAGAAGTCAGGCTGAATAGAGTTCAGTGGAAGGACAACGATCCAGACCAGGAATCAGGCTGAGGATAATCCAGGAAACAGGCTGGCTTCAAAATCTGAGAGTCAGGCAGAGGAGAATCCATGGATAATCAGGCAGGCCAGAAGAGTATTCCAAGAAGAAGACAGAGATCCAAACCTAGGAGGCACACAGATAACCACCCAACAGTCAGATGAGTCAGGACAGGGAAGGGAAATGGGAGTGGCTAGAGAACTGGAGGCTATGCAGTCACTGAGGCAATTGGGGACAGGCACAGCTGATTGGGCTGATGAATCCAGGAGCAGGTGTATGTGAAATAGAGAAGAATGTGCACCCTGTGCCCTAACCCCTCATTCACTACATAGTGCACCATATAGTGCCCTCAATCTGTTGGCGAGTTGGACACGAAGCTCACTACGTTCTCCCTGTTGCACATCACGCAACTACCAGCTGTAACTATGACAACCAGAATGGACTTAAAGGTGACGTTGCAAATCGAATTTAATTTCGTGTGAAAACATCTTACTTACTTATATTGCATTTTATCCTTGCTTTGTATCATATTGATTCAGTAGAATGATTTTCCCATCGTTTAATTGTAGAAACATTCTTTCTAATCCAGTTGTTTTTATTTGCTCCAGACAGTCACACAGAAACACTTTTGTGTATTGTCTTCTTCTGGAGGCCACAATAACAAAGGGGATATGACGGGATATTGTGGTTGTTTTCGATGCAGTATCACCTCCAGACGGCAATCTCTGGCTGCCGATGGTGCAAATGCGGAAATGGATATACTTGCAGTTCACCCCTCACCACTAGATGACTGGCACCAATAGGGAGCAATCCCCATAGACTCCCGTGTTAAAATGTCCGATTTCACAGCTGAAATAAACATGTTTACAACATGGCTCCAAATTTTTTTCAGTTTAATAGGTCCAATTTTTCATCATGTAAACTCTGCGGGGTGAACTTTTTTCTAATGCTTCGGTTTCTATGTTATTTTAATCTTAAATTTAGAGGAGTGTCCTTTTGATTGATGTGTGTTAGAGCGCTATCACTGGTTACAGCTGCGTACTTCCTGCTGGCTCCACCGTGATGGAGCCCTCTCAGCTCTACCTTTTCATTCATTTTTGGATTTTCCGATAATGACGAAACAGCAACATGGCAACGGTAGGACCCGCCTATTGGCTTCAAATTCGCTCTTCAGAAACCTATGGGAAACGTAACTTACGCGCTTTCCAGTAATTATATACAGTCATTGATCACCTCCCATTTATGTGAGATAAGTACAACTTTTTTCTTGTAAGACTCCACAAGTAGTCCAGAAGTATTGTGTGACTGGTCGGATACCTTAGGTGGAGGAAGTTAATTAAGAAAAGAATAAGGCAAAAAAGTAATCACTTCTCTGTTTCTGCTGTTGGAAGATTAAAAGGATTGTTTTAATGAACAGTTAACGCAAAAAAATGTGCAGTCATCATAATCAACATTCTCATCAGCGCTTCAGAGGGTCATCAAAATGACTGAGATCTTCAGCTGCTGTCTGAAAACACTGGAAGAACTTCACAGTTCATGTTGCCTCAAGAGCACACAACATCATTAAGGACAATCAGATCATATTGCCCTCAGACAGGAATTGCAGAAAAATAAAGAGCTGAACTGAAAAACACATCTAATCTGTATTATATCTTATAAGGGATCATCGACGCCAACATCCCCACCCCCAACTCCAGCGCATTGCGCATTTCTGTATTTTCCTGGAGCGACAGAATGCAGAATGTGTGACACAAGATGGCAATGGTCGAAACAGCCCAAATTTAACTTTTGCTCTTGAAAAACTTTCAGGGAGGCTTCTTATATTTGTTATACACAATCTGTTGTTAAAACCCCAGAGGTGCATTAATTAATTATATGTGCACATGCAAATACTTTTTCTTTCCTGTTTCAAAAAGACATTTTATTGCCTTATGTAAATCATCTTTACATTCCAATTTCACTTCATTTAGTTACTTTTTATTTCTCAAGGCTTTTTGAAATGGTGGCCTTTGGAAGTGTATATATGTTATAATCTGTGATGTTACCCTGACTGACCTATAAACTGCTTTCTGAAGCATTTCATACTTTATATGAATGTCCAAGGCTGTGAACAAAACAACATCAAAGGTGACTCCTTTTGGAATGTTCTTCCCAAAAAAAAAAAAAAAACGGATAGGGAAAAAAGACTTAATCATGCGCACAGGGATTTACAAATGCCCCCTGAAACCTATCTTTTAAAGGTCTGTCAGTTAGAAAAATGAAAACTTTGGCTTTCACTAAACACATATTGGAAAGATCTTAATCAGGAGAATAAAATGTCAATATAAATGTTCTACATAACTTTTTCTTTGAAAAGCAAGCTTTTGAACCTTGACCTTTGTATATATTTGAAGGCTTATAATTTAACAACTGAAGAGACTTAATACATTAAACCAACTTTTATAGAAAGCTTCACCCGAGCTGTTATGGTTTAACACGGGTTTTAACCACCAACTGTGTGCACTGTCAAAAATGCATAAATACATTTTTTTTCATTTCACAAATGAATCAATAACCTCTAAATCCAAAGTTGCATTCACTGCATCTTCAAATAAACTGGATGTAGGTTGATAGTTCTTCAAGGTTTGCAGTCATAAATAGGTTAATAAAAACAAATATGCACTTCATGCTAAAGCATAATTTAATGCTAAATGTAATGCCAAATTGCCTAAGTAACCAATGATCTGTGATGAGAAAAAGTAAATATGTCAGTTTGATGTAGATATTTAAACCAAACGTTCCTTATATTCCTGCTTTTGCATGATGTCTATGAGTGACACCCAGAGCAGCGAACAGGAAGAGGAAAAAACAAACTACCAGAAGAGCCCGGAGCTGGAAGACTTTCATGTAAAACACAATGTAGCATGTCTTGTTAATTATTACCACAAAGCTTGTATAAAGTACTTATATTAGATGGGAGTACTGATATATCGTTGGAATGCCTCCAGGACATCTCCCGAGTTGAGGTGTTCCAGGCTTGTCCCCACTGGGAGGAAACACCTGTACAGGCTGAAGGGCCTAGTTCCTAAGCTGATAAGAGAAGACCTTGGGATCCGGATGAACTGGAGGGAGAGGTCTGAGGAGTTGGAAGAAGTGGTCGGGGAAAAGGAAAGTCTGGACTCCCCTGTTATGTTCAACCCTCCCAAAACTACCTCAAATAATCAGAAAACAATGGATATGTAGATGTGAATCCATAGTATCCATGGTTTGTGTTCACTGTTGAAATTTTCTGACTGAACCTGTGCACAACTTTTATTGGCGAGTTTATGAACATGGAATGAGAATATGTTAAACTGTGATAATCAATGTTAAAGTTTTTTAATATTTGAACTAAACAATGTACTCTTATACAAGTTGAACCGAAGAGGTCCAAGAACTGAACCTAGAAGGATTCCACAAGTCATTGTCCTTTACTCATATTCAAAGCTGCCACCCATAACAAAATAACTTAGGGTCTTTTGAATAAGACCAGAACCATTTTAGGGCCAGTAACTAGCGGACTGGAGAGTGCAAAAATCAAAAATAAACAGCTTGTTTTGTAGATGCATAGACTGAAACTGTCTGAGATCCCAAATTCAATCATTGTCTATCTCCCAGACCTAGTTTTAACCTTATGTGTGTGTGTTTAAGCAGAACAATATATGGACAAGACATAAACATTGCAATGGTTGAACAGGCAGTTATACTCATTAGAATTGGCTCACTATTTTTTCAAATTTGATTGATTATGTTGACAGTTCCTATGTTGAAGCAAAGGTATAAAAACAGTTTTGGGTCATTTTTTCTTGAACTCAGCAATGAAATAGAGAGTTATTAATGGAGCAACCATTAAAATGCTTTAAAATAAATCTTATAAGATGTATAAACATGCCCTGTCTTTTTTTATGATTATTAACGTATTGTCAAACAAGCAGAATAATAATAAAATGGGGATTTTAAGTTGTGATGGTAAAAACTAAAGAGAGCAATGAGGAGATAAAATGGCACGGCACCCCACTGATTTAAGGTTTCATTATGCAACTTCTGGCCTTCAGCAAAACCCCTTTTTGCTTCTCAAAATCACAAATTCTTGGCAATACTTTGAGGATAATATTAAGGGAGAAGAAACAAAGACACCCTTTTAACACATCCATGTGCTCCTTTCCTGATCCAAAACCCCCAAATAAGCCCAAAGTCTCAGTTCTTTCCCATCTTGCCCGAGCCACCAAATGTGCTCGAACCCACAACCAGTATCAGACCACCCATTATTAAGCTCCATTCTTTCTATCTCATTTTTGCCAAAGCTCTTATAATGGTACTTGAAAATCATTACTCCATGAAAAATGGAAACATAACAGAATTTATTTACTTGTTATTATGTTTGGTGGAAATTTGATCTGAGAAAATGTCTTTTGGTTGATAAGTGAACATTCGGTGGGTAGAGAGCCAGTAGGTTCAGCCTGGCTCCACAACTTATTTGCTAGTAAGTGAGTGTGTGTTTGAATGTGTGTGTTAGCATGTGAGACAGAAACCTAGATAAATGTCAGGAAGGCAGTTGGCAAGCCACACGAAAACAGACTCCTGTTTTTGAGTTGAGCTGACTCATGCCACCTTAAGCAAACAGAGAGCACAGACCACAGCTTTGTCCTAACGCACATATGCGCATGCACACATGCACGCACACTCAAAATGTGGTGGTAACAAGTCAACATCTCACCGGTCTAAACAGCCTCTCTGGTTTCTGCTTCTACTCTGGCTTCAGTACACACAGTACTGACTGCTTTACCAATAACCCACAGCAGAACTGGAGCCTTGACCTGCCAGGTTAAAAACTCAATGTGATCACATTTACCCAGTCATCCAGATAGAGAGAAAAAAGAAGAAATAATAATGTGCCCATTAGGGTAAAATCCACTAACAAGACTTCATTGTTTTCCAGAGCCAGAAAAAGCTGAGAGCATGAAGGAGGGAGTGACATGCTGACAATTAAAAAGAGAGAGAATAAAGAAAACCAAGAGTGAGAGAAAAAGCTTTCAGAAAGAATTATACCCAGTCTTCATACGAGAAAGTGAATTCCAGAAACACACACAATGATTAGGGGGTTGGTTGCCTTTTGGGAGCTTGCAGGAAAGAGCGCCTTGTCAAGTAAACACTTACTTCCTGTCCTTCAGTCAGAGTTCCTTGGACCATTGTCTGTGAATGTAAACACATGGGACTTAAAGAAAGAAGGAAGCCGTAAAGGCAGCGTGGGTGGTTGAGATGGCTGAAATTCAAAAAGATCTGGTCCAGTTAACTTCAACGCAAGACCTGCACTTCAGCAAGTGTGAAGGTAAAGGGGTCAAAAAACGGCCAGCAGCACAGGCTGGGGTAATATCCCGGAGACTGTTTGGGTCACAACGCTCTTATTGCCATGACAACCTCAGAGCCCATTTCCTTTCACCTCCTGTTGGTCTTGTATAGTTGCCCACCTGCTGTCACATGTCCACCTCAGGGAAAAGACAGCTTTCAAACTCAGTCAAACTGCGTCACATCACAGACTTCCATCAAAAACACCACCATCACCACCACTGTTTTCACAGGGCAGGATCGTATGTTGCTTCATTTGCATTTGAAAAAAAAATCCAAAAAACATGAAATAACACTCGTTATTTATCTTACTGAAAAGGTTTCTTACAAGAAGTCAGCAATGGACCTCCATAACTTACAGATTGCAAGACTTTAAAAGACCTATTCCCTCCAAAAATCAAATTTCCCCTAGCTTTAGGGTATCTGCTTTATTTAGCCTGGATCTGACACTGTGAACTTTGGGTTAGAAAATTAGAGATTAATGGACATAGCACCTTTTAAGCAGAATCATAAACAACTGTTTTGATGTTCTGGATAATCCATATAAAACACATTTGCTGAGATAAATTGTGTACTTAAAAATTATTATCATACTGAAAACACTCGTATTCCGTAATTCTATCAGGTCACATCTTTGCTGTTCTTTTATGCTTCCTTTTCATTCTTTCACAATATTTTGCACATTCTGCTTCTTTTCAAGTTTCTTGCATGATAATGAGGCCTATATTTGGGTTTTGTGCAAATATATTAAAAACAATAATATCAGTATTCTATGGACTTGTTGAAACTGCTGAAATTGACCTCTAATTTTATCTCCCACATGCTATAGCAACACTAGCTTTATGCTATGATTACATCTACTGAAAGCCCTGCAACTCAGATGGAGACAGAGCATCAGTACTTCTTGCTTGATGAGTCATGAGCCTCACTCTATTATCAACTTAACAGAGGCTAGAGCGTCACTAGCAGGCTGCAGCTATCTTGGTGTCCTATCTGTTTCTGCTTCAGGTGGGAATGAGCCTGTTCTCAGTTGCCGGCCTTGCCCTGGTTCTCCTCGGTACCAGGCCATCAGATAGGATGGTTGTCTGCAGAGATATGGGAAAGAAGCAGCTCGGCAGACAGCTGGTAATGATGTCCTCTCACACATTCGCGCCCAGTGGATAATGGCCATGTCGAGGCTCGGTGCATAGTGCGAGATGAAGCAGAATAGTCGCCATAACGGGGTCCAGGGTGCACCCGTCTGAATTGCCTTGTCTAGTCATCTTGCTTTGACTCTAGACTACCTCGGGTAAGTCACTGTAGCATGTAGCTCATTTCACACTGTGATTCCCTTTCTTCTATCTAGATCTGCTGGCAGCCAGATTGCGTTTAGGAGAACACAATTAAGTATTTTTTCCAGATGTGATGAGAAGTTGTAGAATTGGATAACTTTGCTTTTCTGTTTTCAATGGCAGAAGTCCAGCTTTGTTTTAAAATGCGGTTCTGAAACAATAGCATTGATTGAGCCAGAACACATGCAAGTATTTTATCATTCTGACAGAACAGAAAGCCTGGATGAGAGCAGATTTCTAAATTACGTCTATCCATTTCCCACTGAAACATTTTTATTTAAGGAAATTCTCTTTTAGGAAGAGACGGATGGTTGTGGGACTCATTGCTGATAATAAACTAGACTCCGCTGATAATAGCTCCACTGCTGTCAGCATTCTTATGAATTTCTTGTATGCCCCTCTCTTTGTGACAAAGGAGCAGAGCAACGGTGACAGTTGCTTCATGGATGAGGGCATCATGGAGGCCCGAGAAGCCAGATAGCTCAATTACGCAGCTCTGCTACTTCTGTTCTACTAACGACAGATTGACTGGTCGGATGGAGATATTTAAAGGTGTACTGGTACACACTTACACACACATCTTGTGCATCAAGTCTTCAGTTCAGCTTGACTGCCTGTGTGCGGTTCTGTGAGTGGATATTGGTTTTAAGTGTGTGTGCATTTCCTCTGTCGGGCCCTACGGTGGACCGTGCTGACCTGAAAGGCAGAACAGAGGAGGAGAAGGGGAGTGGAAAAGCCAATTAAAGGAAAGATCACTTGTGTGTCTGCTGGAGTGTCTCTGAGAGCCTCTCACGGTTAACCTTTCCTACTGGAGAGTGAGAAAACGAGAGAGGAACGAGGGAGAGGATGGAGAGGAAAAACCAGCCAGGGAGATCAGGCGTTTCGACTTTAATGGTCCCTCAGTGTTAGAGTGAAGCGGCTTAATTTGCCTTTCCTTCTGTGCATGCTGCAGGCTTTCGCTCCTGTCAGGCCAGCACACTGTGAGAAACTTATGCAGGAATAGCAGAGGCCACATCGACGTGAGAAATTGGGTGTTGCTGGGAAGATATTTGCTTTTTTTTAAGACCAAAATTGATTTTTCACTTTACCTTGCAGATCACAATGTGCTGATATGTGACTGAACTCTTGTTGTATGAGCTCTTGTTGCTGCTGTAAGCTTGTGAATTGTTACCATACTTGTGGGTGTGTATTCAAGAGTGTGTGTTGTGCATAACAGCAGTTGAACAGAACACAAATTGGGGCTAAATTAATGGTTTCAAGTATATGTGTGTGACTGGGGGGCTGGTAAGGGGTGCAGGGTTGTGACTGACAGTGTGTGGCAGCATAAATTGGGGTTAGATTAATGGGATGCAGATCTGCCTCTGTGCTCTGACCCCCATCAGGGCAGAGATGAGCTGTGTGTCTCAATTAACCTCGGCAGCCCACAGAAAGCACGCATCCAAACATGTACACACAGCAATCAGGATGCTATCACTAAGACAGTACTGCCACAGTGAGGCAACTGAGCTTTTCATGACACTTTTGCTGACAACAGCTCACATATTTTCTAAGGAAACAGGTTGTTTAGATGTGCATCAGTAAATATGTGTTATGTATCTTCACTTGATTTGGAAGTTTTATAATGGCAAAGCTGCAAAGAAATCATCTATAAGGAGTAGCATGCTGTCTCGTCTTCTCTCTAATTGTATGCATGGCATGTAGATCCCTGCAGTGCTGCCAGAATGATTGCAATTAAAGGGACTCCCTCATCCATTCCCCTCCACCACTCTCCCTTTACGCACCCTCACCTCTTCAATGCTCCCCTCCTTCGCAAGAAGGCTGTTGCTGCCTGGTGTAAAGTGGCTCCATCCAGACTGAAGTGGTCTTAATCAGGCTAGAGAGTCACAAATATAGTTCTCCTCCTCTATCTGTTCCATTGTTTGTCTTTCAGTGTCCAGTGCCTTTCTCACAGCTTTACTGCAGCTGAACAAGAACTCCTGATTCTGAGGTTTGCTTTATACGTTAATTTAAAGAATAGATAGTACATCTGTCCGTTAAATATAAAATGTAATAAGTGACATTTTTGAGTCTGTGTTGAGGTTTGTGTGTCCCACTCTGCTTTTTATTATTGACATATTGTACCATATCCATGTGCATTATTAGTAATTATATAGTGGGAAGGCGGGTGGCAACCCTGTTAACAAGTGAAATCAAGGAATCTGTGTCAGGGACAACAGAAAAGTCACTGCACCTCCTGATGGTAAGAGGCAGAATTACATGATGATAAGAAGAAAAAACGGAATAGAGACACACAGTCAGGAGGTAGATTGAGTTTTGTCTGCATATAAACACACCATGACACTGGTAGGTAAACATGTGTAACAAATCACTGAAATATAACATTAAAAGGATTTTTTTTATAATAGAGTGTACTTCTCTATAATAAACAGCAAAAAAATTAAAAAGCTTGTCCACTTTATCAGTAAATGAACATTGACATGAGTATCAAAGCAAAGATGCATGACTCCTAATAGCAGGGAGTGTGTACTGGTATGCTTCTCTGATTCGGTGTGGCTGTCCAACTGACTGGCCCAGATGTTGGCTAATTAACACCAGTGTTAAAGACACTCTTCATCTGGATGATTAAATAATCAAATAATTTATTCATTAAGCAGAAGCTTGCCCTGCCTCTTATGATCTCTGGCACATAGCCTGCCAGGGTGGGAAGAAAAAACGGCTGTGGAGGGTGGTGAGCGGACTGCGGTGAAACAAGTAAAGGCCTAAAATGACAAGAGGAGAGCTCAGCAAATAAGTGTTTGTTTGTTTGTTTATTATGATAGATCTCCAATATAGGCATACTAGGATAGAAAGAGAAGTGAGCGACAAAGATTTCCTTCACTATAAACCCAAACTAAGACATGAACGGGTGTATTTATGCGTTTAATTATCCTCAGAGGCAAAATAAATTAAACACAAGCACACTGAAAGGACTTCTTTTCTATGTGTGCGAGGACGTGTATGAGGAAGAGAGATCATCTCTCATGACTCGGAGAGAACATTGGCCCACGTTAGCACAGTCACACCAGACAGATAGATGGAGCAGGGATATGAGCCGAAGCAGCAAGTATGAAGAGAGTGACAAAGAGCTTTTATCATGCTTATTTCCTTTGGTGAGAGGTGGTAGCATCAGTGGGCCAGGATGGGGGGGTTTGGTGGAGATTGGGTACAACTGGGTTGGGGGTGGCACATAGCACCAGCCATGTACCTCCCATTCACATATATAGACATACACACACACACATACACACACACACACACACACACGCACACACACACACACACAGACAGACACACACACATCCGGGTTTCCTCAGCTCTCATTTTAAACACTCCTTTAGCCATAATCATTTTCATATAATTCACTTTCATACAATTCCTTCTCCTAATCATTATCAGGCCCACTAACGTCTTAATGACTTCATAAATTTAAGCTATAAAAAGTAATGGAGAAAGACAAATGAGATAATTAGGAATAAATCTTAGTGGAAAGCCATTTATCAAAACATGGAGAGGCCCTGAATATTCCCCACCATTAGGCTCTGCTGTAATTAACACGGGCTCTCAGTTATGAAGGAAACCTGGTAGCAGAGATATTAAGATCCAAAAGCCTCACTGTTATTAAATTGACCGATGAATCTGCGACGTATAATATGATGTGGATTATTAGGATCCTTTTTAATTAAAAAGAGCGTTAAGATTTTTTTATATATATATTTAAATTTTTAACGCTTTAATGGTGGCTTGAACTCATCTCTCTGTGGTTATGGGGCAATGAGACGAAGAGAAGGAGAGCACGAAAGAGAGAAAGAAAATGAAACAGAGGGAGAAAAGAAGTGTGTGAATGAGTGTGTGTTTGTGTCTCTTAGTGTGTGTGTGTTTTAGAGAGCAGCAGGATTGGAGAGAACAGTAATCTTTCACACTCGTACTTTCATATTCTCCTTTGGTCGAGACTGTGTAAGTACATGAGAGAGAATGGTACTCTAATTTAGCAAACTCTTAACTAATGCATATACGGACTAATGCATATACAGACAAGACACTATTAATTCGTATTATCTTTGAAAGTGTAAAATGTAACGGAATGGCTTGCTCTAATTAGAAAAAGGGAGAATAGCTTGAGTGTTTTTATATATTTAAACAATATTTCCACACTCTTCTCCCTCATTTACTCTCTTTTCCTCTCACAGACACACACGCATTCACACGCACTATCTTTTTCCTTTGTCCTCCCATAACTGTCAGCTTCCACTTTTTCAAAAGAATGTCATTGAAAAAGTCAGAGATTTTCCTTTTTTTTCTCCTCCCCTTTAACCTTCAATCTGGTTCAGGCTCTTGAACAATAGGTCCCTTCAAGATTCATTAGATCGTCTTGATTTTTATTTCTGTCCATTCAAAATGCACTTATTCTCTCTGTGACTTAATTTAAAGAGATAATGTGAATGTTTTAGCACTAGATATTCATGCATATTCAAAATGACATTGTTCATACTGCAGTACAGAAATGAAGCCTCTTAAACTTACAGCTATTCTCATCTGGATGAAATATTTTCAGCATAATTAATTATTTGTATCAACTGTTGGGCATATGGCCTTGAAGCATTATATGCAGAGTAGATGAATGAATCTATCACACCTTGAACAGCAGATAAAAGAAGGGTTGTGCATTCTCACAGGATGCTTCCCTGAAATACAAAGCTGTACCATTTTAGAGGTCTGACTGGTTCTGGTAGGAGGATAAAAGAAGATGAAGAATTACCAGTTAAAAAGCTTCTCTCTCTCTCTCTGTCTCTCTCTCTCTCTCTCTCTCTCTCTCTCT
>JBAMHX010000004.1:25731196-25762239 GCA_037177515.1 Pseudomugil tenellus
TGGAGAGAGAGAGAGAGAGAGATGGGAAAATCAGTTTTTTTATCTAGTGCAACATTATCAAGGAAAATATCGATTTTTAAAGAAATGCTACACAGATATGGGGAAAAATTATTATGTGTAGACAAAAGAAACGCTGCTCTATCTTCTTTACATGAGGTTGCAAGATAAGAGCAATTGCAGCCAAAAAAAAAAAAAAAATGACTGCATGTTCACAATTTCTGCAGGTCATTTCTACTGACCCATCTTTAAATTGGCATTTTGCAGACAAGTTAATTGCTAATTTTACATATCCTTTAATACATTATTTTGGTAAAGATGGTCTCATTTAGTGAAAAATTAACACTTAATCAAGCTTATATTTTCTTGACAAGGTTGCTAATGGCTGGGTTTCTGTAGTTTCCATGGTTCCTGCTTACATCAACTTGCTCATGACATGCAGCAGTCAAAGTGTTCAACCGAAAGCTTTAAACAGAGATGTCAGTGTGGCTACATGCATCTGTTATACACACATTATGTACTTACAATGACAGCACGGATTGTTTTTAGAAGGGAATAAGCTGCATTAGACTCCATTTTGAGTTCACAAACTTAATTAACTTCCTACATTAATTCAGTTACTTTTATTTACAAGAATCAATCCATACTTACACTTTAACATCTGTTAAGTGTTGCTCGTACTATGTTAGAATTAAGATGTACAGGTTTTTGGTCACAGTTAGGAAAAGATCATGGCAATCATTTTATTCTCACAGCATGCCATTTTTTGGGTTACCAGGGTATCAACTGGACTGTTTAGCAGGAACCACAGTTTTATCGAACCACACTGGAATTTGTCAGATTTACTGGAACTGATTGTATTTTTGCTTGTTGATATTTAATTCCCCCTTCGCTGCCCACATGTACCATAAAGGTTTAAAAAACTGATTTCAAAAGTTTAACTCGTTACAACACAACAATATCATTATAATAACTTGTAATATTGTAAATTATATTCTCCTCATGTAAAAAAATATTTTAAGTTTGCAATCATTCTAAGCTTTCTTTGGTATGTATCAGTTTAGATAATGTTGCATATTCTGCACATTTATGCATTTCACAGACAGCACTCCAAATGTAAATAAATAAACACACAAATATGGTAAAAAAAAGTGAAATGTATACATTCTGGCTTCTGGTGGTGTCTACAAACAACATATCATAGCAACAAATTCACGAATGTAAATGTTTTTAATCAGTCCTGGAACACTGTGTAAAGAATAAAGACGTTAACCATTGGTTCGCATCTTTTATAAGTCACTCGTGAAGTGAACAGTTGATTAGCAGCTAACATTTATCAGCTTCGTATTATGTTATAGAAATAATTTTGGACAGCATGACTTCATGCAAGCCTACATAAGCTTGATGGTCAATTGCCTCAGTGTCATTTGTGACAAAATAATAGTTTCAATTCTGATTTTGAATGCTGTTGATGGACACCACAAAGGAAGGAGAATACTAAACAAAGCAGCCTTGGGTCTAGAAGCTGGCCCATAGCACTAAAGAACAGTAATGGTTCTAATTCCAATAAAGAGAAAATCCAAGGTCATACTGTGAACTTCCTCCCCATCAGAAGACCACAAAGACTGGCTGCGAGAGTGCATAATATCCTCACAGCTATTTTTACCCTCAAATTAAAATCTATGACATGTTGAAATGACTGCAGTGTGCAAGAGGGGTATTCAAAGCAGACACTAATGACGCTTATTAATGGCGTGAATGAAGTCTTGACAGGTCGTGTGTCATTCTGCAGGCAATGCTCCACTGGCATAATGGCTAATGTAAGTGGGGATAATTATATATATTATACCCTGTCTTATGGTATTTTGGCAGGAGTATGAGGAGCCAGGCAGTTAGAGAGGAGAGTGAAAGCACTTGCTCTTTTTGAGAAAGAGATGTGCACGTGTGTGTTTGTGTGTGCACATACACATATACGTGTTCAGCTCTTCAATAATGGTCCAGGAGGATGAATGAATGTAGGACAATAGCACCAAAAAGTGGTTGAATAAGACAGATGCACAACAACACAACAACAAAGTGCTTAAGCCTTTAATTCTTAACAAATTTCCTATGTTTGTGGCCGCTAACACACAGTGTTTCAGACCTTTTATCAATGTAAGCAGAAAAACCCAGAGAGATAAATGGCTGTCGTGGACAGAACAAATGTAGCTCACATTGGGAATGGGATTAAGTATGTATGTGTGTATGATATATTGCACATTGCTTGCCTTGTCTAAGACAGAGAGACAACTAATGACCATTAAAGACCCCAAGCTTTACTGGGGAGCCTCATAGATCAGAAGAGAAAGTTAGGCAAGAAAATGAGTGAATGTTATAAGATAGAAGGATCACAGAGTAAAATGGATAAAACTGAATATAATTTGTAATATATTATAAGACATCCATCTAATTAGAAAGTAAATTAAATTAGAAATACTATATTTATCCCAAATGGAAATTACAGTGATGTAGTAGTTTTTTGTGTTGTTTTTTTTTTAAATAAAATCAATAATATTAAGTGATTAATTATAAGAAAAAAGTGTTTTGTCTTAAAGGGTGATAGGTCACACAAAATGGGACAGAATCCGTCATGATAACTGTTGATTTCTTGAAGTTAAGTCCAACCCTCACCTTTAGTCATGAGCTGTGGATATAGATGGATGGAATGGCCGTATGAATACTGAATACTGCATAGAAAACTGCAAAATAACTTTGCTATGGAGATTAGATGTGCTGTACACACCTTTAGGTTTAGGACCTAGGTCATCCACAAGGGGTTTAATGTGTACTTCCAGTTCCTCCAAGAAACCGTTTGAGATGATTTGGACATCTGATCAAGATCTGGATGGTTCCCAGAGGAGGTGCCCTGCAGGGAGGAGGGCTCGAGGCAGATAGCTTGAGGTTGCATCTATCGATCAGCTGGTTTAGGGAAGTGTCATTGTAGCCCAAAAACAACTGAAGGAGGTATTTGGAAGTACAACAGAGTCTCTATTCAGAATGCAGCCTCTGCAGCCTGGTCCCAGATAAGCAGTAAAGTAATAAATGGATTTAAAAAATGTTGGAGTGCACCTGATGATTCACAGTCAGTCTTCAATGCTTTTAAGGGCTCAGAGCAGTGAATATCTGTTGTGTCTCTTGGACAGCTGTGAGGGGCTGGCATGGAGGAAGTAGGGGGGTGGAGGTATGGCTTACCGGATCCCTCCTCTCTGTCATGTCGCCAGAAGAGAGTTGGCTAATTGGAGGCCCGGCGGTAAAAGAACATACCCAAGGTTCAACTTGGAACACGGAAAAAAGGAAGATCGGAAGAGGGGAGGAAAAATGGAGAAAAAAGCGAGAGAGACTGAGAAAGGGTAACTTATGCTCAGTGGGAATTAACAAAGCACTTAGTAATTAAATCTAAATTGACATTCTGGTAATTAGCCTCTTGATTAGGAGCAATAACACAATTAGCCAACCAGTCCTTGCTAATTGTTAATTAGTATAAGCAAAGTTATTGTGTGTGTGGCAGAGGGAGGCATGTAAAAGAACAAATGTTAATCTGTCTCTCTTTCAACAGCCGCGTCCCCTCTCTTTCTTCTTACCGCCTCTCTATTGAGCTACCAGGCAGGTTCATTGCCTTTCTCTTCACTCAAGCTGCATTCAGAGGCATCAGTCAGTAATTAGCTAAAAGTCTTATCAAGGATATCATCAGAGAACAAGCTGAGGCGGCTGTGCTGGCACATCTCCATGTCTGCCTACCTTTACAGAAACATCCTTCTTCTCCGTAGCACGTCATATAGAGGTATTTGTTCTGAATAAAGATGTGATGTGGATTAAATACAATCATAAAGGGGGAAAAGAAGCCATGGTTATGGAGATGAATCTTAAGGAGATGTAATTCATCTAAAAGGTTTTAGTTGATGAGGCTGAAGGAAAGAACACCTCATTAATGTCGGGAGAGGAGAAGACACAGGAAAATGGATGAATGGACAATAAAGATGTAGAGGAAGAAGGATTTACGTTGGTCACAGGTGAAACATGGGGTGTTTTCAATTAATGTGGACTTAGCAGAACAATATATTTCATTTACATAGTGCTCTTGCAAAAACCCAGAGTAAGTGGAGGCTATCTAAGGGAATTTTATGAAAGACAGGCAGAAACTAAGAAACTTTTCAGCCACCGCTTCACATGTAAACAGAGCAGTTAGACTTCAGCAGTAAATGTTGTTAATCTTCTGGAACTGGTCAAATCATCCATACACTGGTCAAGGAGCTGGAAGACACACAGCGATATCAGCTGTGCAACACACAAATATGCATAGGTGCACATGAAAATGCAGCGGTGTGATGATAACTCTGTGAGTGTGTGTGTGTGTTTGGAGGGATGTGTACGGAATCACGGACCCCGCTCCAGATTAAGCCAGTCTCCCAGCACAAATATTTGGCTGCAGGATGAGCTGTCTCAGGACGCACCAGCACATGAAATTAACCAGGAAAGGTGAAGGTGCAAGCAGAGCTAAAAAACCACCCTGCTGAGAGGACAGACACATGGGGAGAAAGAGGTGGGGGGGTGGCTGTTCGGCACCACCGTAAACTCAGCTGCAAGCCAAGAAATGGACGAGGAGATTTGGGGTAAGTTAGACTTGTTCACAATGAATTTACACTTTCAAATTTCTTGTAATGAAAATTGAAGATTAAAAAAAAGAAAGTGTGTTAGTGGGTTTTAAGCGAGTGTGTGTGGTTGTACGAGTGTGTGTAGGTGTTATAGGGCCTGTCTTTGCCTTGGCTCCTGCTGTGTCCCACCCACTGTGGCTCTAATTGGATCCTTATTACCAAGCCAGCCTCTATCCCTGGAATGATGGATTCATACCACGCAGAATTCCATTAATCATTTCTTATTCACAGTCCACTCCGAGAAGAGGGCAAATTCATTTCTTGGCATGCCGAGCGGCCACTCTAATGAATATTCATGAAAGGAAATTTGGGGTCAGGCCTAATAAGGGAGGTAATTTGTAATTTGTGCTTTTCCCACTCGGGTCTTGTTCAGCAGGTTAACCTATAGAACATGTAGAACAGACTTCAGCTGGTCTGACACACCAGAACCCACACTTAAAACATACTGTGTTTTTACTCAAAACCTGCCACAAGGAGTCATGTAGACATTCAGTCTCCGTTTTTAAAAATTAGTCCAATATTGGCAATTTTAAAAGAAATTAATGCTCAAAAGAGAAAGAAAAAATTCACAGGAGCTAAAATAATTAAATTGGTACTTAAATAGGATCTCTATAAGATCAAAGCCAAACAAAATAAACAGCCCCTTTCAGTGAATCTTTACTAAAGAAAAAAATCTATTCAGTCAAAATTAGGACTACTATTACCGAGGCCCTACAGCAGGAATAAAACAAAGAAGGAAAAATGGCTTTAATTTTTACAAAATGGTGCGTCCTTCCTGCCTGACCAAACAAGCCCTGTAGACTGTTGAACACTTTATGAGGAATCACTTTTAAATAAAACAGCTACTTTAAAAGAAAATAACAAGCTCGTCTGCTCTGCTTCCACATCACAGCACTTCACCCCCAAAAGCATTTTATTACTCCTTCTGAAATTATGCCCACCTGGCATCACTTAAAGTCACTTAATTAATAATTTATCAATACATTTGAAGTGATTAAAATTCATGACCAGAAAGTGTTTTTAAAATAGTGCCCTTACACCCTGAGGGTGTCCAATCAGTGAACTGCATTCGTTAGATCAGGGAGGAATAATTAATTGTACCTGAATGTTTAGCAGGGTCAGGCAGTGGGAGCAGGATGCCTACAGTTTTGCGCACATATATATATATATATATTCCTTTTCACTAGGATGGATATGGTGTGAGACATTTTATTTTAACACATAGTTGTGTTTATAACACACAGACAAACACACTTACACATGCATACACATCCATTTAGATGCACACATTTTTCTTGCAGCATCCTATCATTTTCCTCGCCACCCTGTCATCACCTCCCTGTTGTTTCTGCCCTTCCTTTTTGTCTCTATCATCAACCTCTCATAGAGAGGAGAACAACCATTAAGTAACCATGATTTAGACTTGATGTCAGAGACGTGTCACTCACACTGACAGACGCACACACAAGCTTGCCATGATTAACAGCTGGGAGGCTCAGCACAGAGGTTAGCGAATGCACACAGCATACACTCATTGCACAACTGGATGTGTATACAGATAAAGACGCCTACTGATCTGGAGAGTAACCATTTACTCAGGTACTCAATATGAGACGGTGATGCTTCTGTTAAAGAGATTTATTTTGTGTTGTGCACATTTTTATGTCAAAAACAAACTAACAAAAACTGTAATTTATTTGTCATTTTTCATCCAGTTGATCATTTAAAGTTCTTCCTAAATTGTTGATGAACTAATGAGATAAATGTAAAAAAAACAAAGACGGGCACTGTCAGTAAAATATAACAATTTGATTAAAATGTATATAAAAATGCAGATGTGTGAAATGAAAAATAACCATTTAGACCTAGTTTAGATGTATCACATTTATCTGTACCTTAGTAACCTGTAACTCCAAAATGCTGCTTACAGGTTAATGCATCAATAATTTAACACTCTGAGCGAATGGTTCGGCATAATGAGCACTTTTACTTCTCATTGTTGAATATATTTTGCTTCTAATAATTTCATGCATTTACAAAGCTGTATGTATTATGCATATTACGATGTTTGTTTGTTTTCCTCTTACATTTTTGCCACGTTGCTTTTTAGGCACTAACTTGTGTCTGTGACATTTCAACACGAGTTACGCTGAACCGAACACAGAGGAGACCAGAGGAGCGCAAAGGAATGAGAGAAAAACACCTCTGCAAAGAAAGACAAATGATACCAATGGTCTAAATAAGGAACACAGGGTGTCCTGCTGTGGAGGTGAGCAGACCGTCTGTGTTTTTCCGTCCTCTCATGTATAATACATCTCTCTCTGTTTCACCCCAAGGTTCAGAAGCCCAGGGCCCCAGAGACCAACATAGTCTTTTAAAGATATGTGCTCACTTAATCACTGAAAAAATGGGCCCCTAGAGCTAGCCTAATATTATAATTAATTAATTCAACCAAAAAGGGGTATTAAATTTCCTCCCTCTCAGTGTATCAGCTGAATACATTGACCTTTGCAGAAATCGCCCTCTAATTCAAATCAGGTTGTTGAGACGTTTACAGACTAAACTTGTTTCTTTTTCTTTTCTCTAATCTTTGGTTGTCTTATTCTACGAGACTTTGTGCAATAAGCTTCGTATGAGAGGGTGAAGCCCTTTTTTATGTGTGTGTGAGAGAGAGAGAGTGAGAATGCAACTTTGTCCATATTGTTCCTCCATTTTGTGTCTTCCCTGATCTACGCTGTGAGTTAGTGTGTACTTAAAAGTGCATGTGTGAGTGTGAGTGATCCCTAGTTATATCTCCCTGCTGTAGCACAGAGAAGAACAGAAACTTTTCTTATTACCAGAGTGGTAGAATAGCAGGCAGCTAAGTCTCTGTCTATCTCTGTGTCTCTCTCAACGGTGCAGCTGACTCCCCAGTGTACTCTGGGTCTTCAGTAACTCTGACTGAAGTTCAGAGGGGTTAGGTAGTATACTCAAGAGGAAGGGGGGAGACGAGAGGAGAGGAAAGAGGGGGGAGGGTTAAGTAGGATTGGAACAATGGCAGTTTTAAAACAGAACTTTAAATCTACACCTACGAGAGGGAGAGAGAGAGAGAGAGAGAGAGAGAGAGAGAGGGGGGGGACAATGGCATCATATGGCGTGCCGTTATCTTCAGGTCTCTGAAAGTCGACAGACTGGAGGATGAGAATAAAAAGAAGCTTGAAAAGGGGCATACATGTGATAAAAGCTGTAGGCTTTATAATCTGTGCTGCTTTTCAGGGAGGAATGGAGAAAAGAGTTCAATCTTTGCAACCTTTAGTTTGTAAGTTCACGGAAGCAGCCCCTCACTCACAACAAGACCAAATGTAATTGAAGAGGATTTGCAAGGTGGATGGATGAATGGATGAGTGGATGGCTGGATGGATTTGCAGATAGAGAAACAAACACAGAAAAAGAACAAATAGATCTAGTTTGAGTTAAAATGAATCATGTGCAGTGGACCCAGGGCTTGTTAGTAATCTTCATGGTGTTTTACTGTTCAAGGACACTAATATGGTCCATCATGTGAGTTAGCGGCCAACATAAAGTCTGGGGATAAAAAATAAATAAATAAAAATAACTGAAGTGAATATATAAAACAGGATTCATCCCTTTCATGGTCACTCCATCAACTACCGAAGAAAAGGTTAAGCTTCAAAATGTGTCAAACATAATGTGAGGCGCATTATTTATCTTAATAATGATAAGCTTAATTTAGCACCTTTTCAATCAAGTCATAAAACTGAAACATGTTAAATGAAAATATGTGTTCAATCTTTGATCATTCAAACGGATGAACAACAGTTTGCCAATTATGTTCCCGGGCAGCCGTCTGGTGGAATTTAGAGGATGACACCATGTCTTAATTTCACAAAGGTTGCACCAGATGTTCTTTCTGCCAGCGGATGACATTCACTGCATTTCCAAACAACATATTCATTTTCAGCAGCGAGAAGTGTCACTAGGCCCTTGTTTGTCTTTTGGCTCAGTGACGTTGAGCTATGTTGCGGATCACTACCTCCCCCTACTGGCCATGTAGGAAATGGACTTTATTTCTCATGTGAACTATTAAATGCAGATTTCACTATTTTTTCCCCTTTTCCTTTACTTTTTTTTACACTGTTTTCAGAAAAAAGTAAAGACTGGGTTGTTTTAATCATAAATTAAGAAGGGAAAACTCCTCCAGGTTAGTTCATCTCTCTTGTCTGTTTTTCCACTATAGTCAGAATAAAAGTTAGAGAGAATTACAAAGACCGAAGCCCACCCAATCTTCACCTCTCCTCTCCTGAAGCTCATCTCTTCACCTCCACACACATGAAAAGGCTGATCCGTCCCTGCCACTGTTAATGGCGTGGACATTATTCATCTCTCCAGCCAATTTGAGCTCCTTTTCTTTCAGGAATAGAGGTACGAAGGGTTGAGAGGAGTCAGCGAAGAGTATTAAATATGTAGAAGAAGATGGACAAAAGAGTGACAGAATAAAGAGGGGCAGGAGAAGTGGGAATGAAGAAGGACAGGAGGTGTGTGGTTAGTTAGTAGGAAGATGTGTGGAAGAGGGATGTGGCGAATTTGTCTTTTGGACTGGATTTTGTAAGCTCTTAATTTTAACATCATATTCTTTTGTACAACCTTATAAAGAGAAAAAAGGTGAGAACTTTTGGTAGAAAAGAGAAATAAGTAGACAGAGAAACTTCAGTCTCATTAATTTATGGACTCAGAGGAGAATCGATGAGTGTAGCTCCATCTTCATATCAGGTTTTTTATGATGGTGAGCCATCAGGTCTTAAAAGAGTTTCTATGTCTACAAAAGCTATTAAAAAAAGTGCCTACAATCCCCTTTTGTGTGGTAAAAGCTGGTATTTGGTGGTATGTTGCAGTCAGGCTGTCAGAGAGAACGTGAATGTTGAGTGGCCTATGAGGAGAGATCATAAAGAAGACTGTGATTGAGGGGGTCTTAATGGAGGAGGACCGATCAATAAGTAATATCAGCACGTTTTAATTCCAGGCAACACGCATAAACCTTTACCAACTTCACAATGTCACTCAGTGTTCATAAAAGTTTTCCCTTATATCGTCTTGTACAAAAAGAGATAAATCCATCAAAAAGTCTTCTCAGTTTTATAGCCCTTCCTCTTCCATCACCCCCCTCTTACCCTCATCTCCATTTTGATGTCTGTCTATTAGCAGAGGGTGAGGCCTTTCCTGCTCTCCCATCCAGGGGCTAAATTAGCTCAATCAGCCCCCTTTCACCTCTCTTCCGCGGGCTTCAAGCTGAGTGACACACTGCTCCCCTGAGATGTAAGGAAGACTCACATACACACACGCACACAGCAAGCCCAGGAGCTATGGAGGGAGGGGGAAGCTTGTAGAAGGAAGTATGGGTGAAGATGAATAAGGATGAAAAGAAGGATCGGTTTGAGGAGAGAGTGAAACTTCATTTTGCCCCAGTCCTATAGAGGTTTCAGCTCTGAATGGAGCTCCTTGTTCACTTCCTGAACTTTATTTCATTATTTCACTTTTCCCTCTTTCTCATCTTTCTCTGAAGGGCAGAGGCGCTCAAGGTGCTACGCCAAGCCCACTTCAAAAATGCCTATCCATCACAAAAAAGCCTCTCAATGTGCCTTCTCTAACATGGCCTCTCGCAGACTACACAGGGCCAAACTCTGCATTTCTGTGCCAACATTGCTTAAATTGCACCTTCATGTTTGATTTGTCTCGACCCTTCCCCTTCTTTCCTCTCGCTAAACAGCCACCCAAGTATCTGTGGAAGTGCAAGGCAGGCATTTCTGTAGCAGTAATAGCAGTTAGTGTGTATGTGTGTGTGTGGGAGGAGGGAAGATGGGCGAAAAGGTGGTGATCGGAGTGAGCCATAAGATCTACTCCTTGCAGCTCTACAGGGATTTATTAAACTGGGAAGTACATTAGCATCATAAAGACTCAGGAGAATGGGCCTGTGGATGGGCTGCAGACACCATCACCACACTTAAACATGCTCTGCGGTATCAGTGAGTGTGTGTGCTTGTGTGTATGTGTGTGGATAAGGAAAAAGATTACCCCGATTTAACTTAAGAAAGGCTGTTAAACGGTTTATGGATCATCCCAAAGCAGCGGTGGACTAATACATCAGGAGGAAACGTTGGCAAGAGCCGCAAAAGTGGGAAATAAAAGAGGCCAACAAAAGGAAGGCAGGTGACATATGACCGCCATCAACTCTGAAAGAAAATAGGATGAATTTATAAACTGACATTACCAAAATGCATTCAGTCGAAGCATTTATCCTTTCTTGTTGAAGATGTGACAGAAACCTTGCAGTGTTTGTTTTGAAGCATATTTCTTTTTTAATTTTTAAAAAGCTGTGTGACTTTTCTCCACTTGAGATTTGACAGCAAGTTACTTAAATGTGAAGTTACTTGATCAACAATGGAAAAAAGAAACAGCTTGAGTGTACATCAGCACAAGTTGGAATGTGGATCTCTAGAGCCCCCTGGTGGCTGGAAGATGCAGGAACGTCTGTTAACATGATAAAAACATTCTAACATTTGTGGACTAAATTCTGTTATATTACATGCAAATATTTAGGAATGTAGTGAATATTCTGTTTTCTCACTAATTCTGCACAGATGTACTGGAAATGCATTCATTTATATATACAGTAAAATAATGTATTAAATGAAAAATAGAATTTATTAAATGAGTACTGTATTATCCCACTGTGAAATTATAAATTAAGTCGATACATTAGTTTATACATTTATATTTAATTTATAATGCATTTGTATGGATATTTAATAATATATTTAATGTTCAAATATTTTATGTTTATAGTTCATTAATATTTTTTAACACAAATGTTAAGGTTTTGTTGTTCTTTGCATTTGTTTTTTGCAGAAAACTTTTCAATTTAATCAATTTATAAATCACTTAAAAAGTCAGCGCATATGCAAACGTTAATGCTTTGCTTCACTTCAAATTCCATTTTTGGTGTTTGCAAACACGAATGCTTTAAGTTGAGATTCATGTAAGTCACATAAATGTACATTTAATGTAAGTTGCAGGTTGCATCTGATTATTTTACTAAATATATGCGATGATACCAACAGGCAGACATCAAACTTCTGTTTTTTTAATAAATAAAATAATTTTTAAAAACACCAATTAAGGCTGTTAAAATCATTTTTTTCATTATGTAGAAGTGATGGTAAAACAAGGCAACAATATAAACTGACTCACAATAATATGGCAGCGGGATTTAAAAAAAACAAAACCTGCGTCACACATATTTTTTTTAAATGAAAGAAACACCAACAAGGCAGCAAATGGATTCTGGTAAAACATTTTATATCTTCATTAAATTCAGAACCACTTTTCCCTGTGTGGTTGCCCTACAGAACGCCCTTAAGTGGAAGAACAGAGGAGGTCTGATGAGCTCTTTGGAGTGTTGGCTGAGTGGCAACAGTCAAACTGTTGCAGAAAGGCACAGATGTGGACAACAGCAAATACAGAGTCAGTGGTAAAACACCAGACAATCACAAAACACTGGTTCAGACATTTTCTGAAGTTGGTCGTCTCTCCAGTCTCCATGGACACAAAAGTCAGCGAAAGGGGGCAAGGGGATGGGGGCGGGGGGGGGGGGGGGCAAAGATTCTGGTGTAGTTGAGTCTGATTGGAAACCTTACATTCATCATAGGAACAATTTCACTAATGTAAAATTACAGATTCATCTTTTGTCTGTTTGGTTCCACATTAAAACTTTTATGCAGAGAAAAATAAAATCCTAATCATACAAAAATTACAGTTTCAATGTACATGATCTCTTCATCTTTCATTTAATATTCAGAAGTGTATAAATATTTACTTGAAACATTGGCTTAAATACAGTTGCAGGGCATGGCTCTGAGAAGCGAGGGCTGGTTTGGAATAAAATTAAAACAAAACTAAAACAACAAATACAAATAAAATACACTTAAGTGTCTTAGTGGCATCCAACATCTGAAAACAAATGATATTCTATGTACAAAGAAAACAACAACTTTCCAGTGCTTTGGGAGGTACAATAAACAACAAACTCTAAAATTAAGAAAACAAACTTTTTTTTAATTAAAAAAGAAAGAGAGAACAAAAGAAAGAAAACATCACCTTTAATCTTTTTCTTTTCTTTAACGTTATCATTTCTGATCAAAAGCCACAAGAAATCACAGTCAAGCCCCAGGTCTAACTCAGCAGAGGTTACAGCACAGGTTCACCAAACCTGTTCCAACCATCCCGCTGACAACTGGAGTAATGAATTACCTTTTAAACGACAGCTTGAACGGCGACCTTAGTTTTACCTCTGCAGCTGGCACTTTTACTTTAATCACAAGGAGGGAGACGGCAGCTGTGAACTGGCTGATCGGATAACAGCTGCAGGGCACGATGCAATTTATTTACATGTATCTGTGCACAAGAATGTGTGCAGTAGGTTGAGTGTGCGCATGTTTAGCATGTGTATGTTTGCGAGTTGTGTGCGGACTGCATGAAATGACAAACTTTCTCAATCTTTTTCTTGTCAAACCTTAACTCTCCTTTCTTCACATGCGTCTCTCGCAAGTAAAAAGACCACTTCATCTCGTAGCAGCAAAGGCACGAAGCGAACCGTGCATTTGCATGTACCGGGGTAACTGAATGCGATACTGATTATAAGGCTGTACCCGCTACATTAACCAAAAAGCAAAGACGCCTACGGCGAACATCTCCTACAACTTTGATCCTGCTTATGTCTACAGTACCTGTGTGACCAACACCTCTGATGGTTAGTTGCTAATGCTGATTTTTTGATCATTTATATTTTCTCCTAACCTTTTCTCTAACACCTTCAGTGCCTTTACGTGAAGCCAAAAAAAGGGAGTGAAAAGAGTGTGGGGTGGGCAGTGTGTGTATATATTAGTGACAACACATGAATTTTGGCATAAAGTGGGGCAAATGTAACAACAGGATATTTAGAGCTACAGGTTTTGCCTCCAACAGTAAATTTTCTATCCTGAGTTTTTAAAATTGGACATTTAAAGAAACACCCCCTTCCCCTTCCCCAAGGATAAATTATGCATGCAAAACCATAAAGCCATTTCTATTTTATTAACTATCATTCATTCGATCATTTACTGTTACTAAAAGCTGTTGTGTGGTGCAAAACTTGTCCTCTATCACATGAGACAACACACACGGTTGTCCTTGTATCTGATAGCGTCAGTCTAATTAACTGCTGGTTTTGTTCACTCTTTAATTATGATTCAGAGCCACCTTTATGAAATTGAGGCCAATGTGCTATATAACCAACCTGAGATGTGCTGGCAGTGCTTGTAAATGCTCAGACTGCTGGGCAAAGTTTCAAGCTACTCAGAGGCTCATCTTTATGAGTGCAAATGTTTATTCTATGCAGCGTGTTTCCACCTGTGTGAGTGCTGCGTACCTGCTTCTGCCTGTACCATTCAGAAGAGATAACTGCCACTTGTGTGTAAGAATTGCGAGATACATAAATGATTCCTTCTTTCCTTTTTGGGCTGCGTCACGTTTCTATGTGGTTTATGTCTTAACTGTGAAGACCCTGAAGCCTTGTGTGTTTTTGAGTGAGTGCATAAATGTGCACGTGTCTACATAATGTCTCCATCCTCTATGCTAAAGCTGGATCTGCGGCTGGAGTCGACAGAGGCCTCGGGTGACATTGCAGAGAGCAGCGGGTCTCCACCCATAGGAGACAAAGCCTCATCCATCATCAAGAAGCTCAGATCGCTCCTCCTCCCCTGGACATCCAGTCCGCTCAGGTCATCCATCCCTGACATGCCATCTGAGAAACCAGGTATCCCATCGCACAAGTCCAGCGATTGGGCAAAGTCAAACGGCTGGGAGCTGCCCACAGCTGGGAACTGGATGGGCTGCTGGGGTTGAAGGTGGTGAGGGAGAGGTGGCAGATGCCTTGGCTGAGGCTGAGCCTGGCCCTGATGATGGAGATGGGTCTGGGGGAGGAAGTGGTGCTGCTGGGCCTGAGCGTGATTATGGTGTAGATGCTGTGGCTGTTGGTGGGCTTGTTGGGGGTGAGAAAGGTTCTCCTCTGGGCTGGTCTCTTGTTTTATATAAGGAGGCATCATGTCAGTCGGGTTGAGACCAGATGGAGAGGTACTGGGCAGACCATGCAGACGAGCTTGCATCTCCAACTCCTGGCAAAAGAAAACATCATCAGATTCATTTCATTTGATCCATTCCTACAAGAGCAACTGCAGGTGTGACGTACCTGAATTCGTAGCAGCAGCTGTTTATTGGCCATCTCCATTCGTTTGAAGTTGTTCTCCACCTCCCTGGACCTCTGCACGTCTTTCTGCATGTGCTTAATATACTCCACAGATGCCCGCAATATGGTGCCTTTGTTCCAGCGCACATCACTACACGTAGAGCAAACACAGGAGATTCCCATACATCAGTCAGCGCTTGTATGTAAATGTTTCATTTAGATCAACACTGTGCTATCAAAGCAACTCACAGGTCATTGGTTTTGGGAATCATGGTGCCCAGTTCTTTGATTCGATCATTAATGTTGAATCTTCTCCTTCTTTCAACTACAGTAGAGAAAAAAAGAAAAAAAACAAAAATTAACCCGGAAGGGTGAAAATATTCAGAACATGTTTGGTCGTATAAATGTGCACATATGTGCATTTTGGAGCGATACAACGATGAGCAAAACACACTCACACACACATATGCAGTCACAGGCAATTACACTTTAGTGCCAGGACAGCAAAAATGATCAGGTTAACTATCCACCAACCTGTTGTACTATGTCAGCTAAATCAGCACATAGCTGTATAAAATGCAAGGCACTGATAAGGCGTGCGTGTGTATGTGCAAATGTTTGGGGGGAAAAAAACTTACTCAGATTATGGTTGTCTTTTTTCTGTCTCTCCTTGGCCAGCGCACGGGCTTCTGCGTCTTTGCAATAACAAAAAGGAATTAACTAATGCCTGACAAATGCCTTCAGACATGCAAACGTAAACATATTTACACATCGATAAATAACTCCTGTATCGCCTGGACACATCTTAAGAGGTTAACAGAGTTAAGACAACCTGCACAGCTTCCTGAATGTCAAAATGTGAGCACAAACGTCCAAAACGGAGACGTTTATTCGCACCTGAAAGTTCTCGTTTGATGGTCAGGTTGGCAGGGCAGGAGTTACTTGTCGTAGTAATGGCTGGCCCCTTCATTCCAGGACCTGTGTACACATCCAGGTGACTGCTAGACAAAGGAAGCTGCAAAGGGAGCACACACAAAGTAACACAGAAGCACAATAAGTTATTTTTTAAAAGAACAATTACTCAACACACATGTGCCAAGTTAATCAGCTGGAAAAAAATGTTCCAACATTAAACATCAGATGTTAGAGGAAGAAAACAACTCATAAGCACTCAAATGACCCCTGGTATAGAATGGTGTACAATCAATTCAATTCAACATCAATTCAATTCAACTTTATTTGTATAGCGCATTTTCACGACAATGTCATCTCACCTCATCACCACCTCTTCAGTCCTAAATACAACATGATGCCCTAATACTTAAAATATGCTTAACTTTTTAACTTAGTAATTATACTATAGAAGCGAAAGCTACTTCAATACATTTTAAAAACTAAATTAAACCAAGACAAGAAGAGTTTGCATTACTTTATAAGTTTCATGGAAAGCCCATCTGTAACTTCATTCACCTTGTGAATTTTATGAAGTCAGTGTTCATGTTAAGTGTGCTGTAAAATGCAGATAGCAGGAGACAATGCAATAATATCACACCTGAAAACAGCCTGTCAAACATGTAGCAATGATTGACAATCATGCCAGCGGTCTTATCTCACTTTATAGCTCAATTCCCTCCTTTGCCTTCTCCAGCTACTGAAATTGCACTTGTGGAGTGCTCCAAACTCCAAACTCTTGCACTTTAGACATTGTGCAACTACGGTTATTTAGTTTTGTAGGGACTCCTAAAAAGATTTGAGTACCTTTTAATTGTGTAGGTTAATGAGTGTGATGGATTATTTTATGCCCCGTAAGCAGCTGTGTCACACACCCTGAAGCAAGGGCAAATATGATGCTGCTAATGAGGCCTGAAAGATAAAGAGCTCAAAGAAAAAGATAACTTAATCTGAAAGCTACTGTGTGAGCCGTAAGATCAAACCCATTCACAGACATAATCTCTGCAAGTTCTTCTGCCTCAAAGTTAAACACTTGCAAAAGAAATCAAGATCTAAAGAATGCGTGGAACGTAAACCTATAAGCAGGAATCATTTAGTCACAGTTCAAAGCTGTTATCAGCTCTTCTTTTAATACTGACACTGTTGTAAATAAAGCTGCATATGAATAAAATATTAAGCTTCAGGGGTATTGAAAACGACTAATAGAAAGTTAATAACAATAGATTTGTAGAAATAGTGAAGTTTCACATCACGCAACTGAAATTTGCAGGAAAATGTGATGTCTTTGTTCAACGAGCATTATTGTGACTAATCTTTGCTCACAGCCTGTCATGGTAAGGACACTGCTGATTACAGAAAACTCAAAAACACACATCCTTCATTAAACTTTAATTCCCAGCCTCTCCCTTGCTCCTAGATTAACCACATCCTCCATGCTCAACTCCAGTACGAATCCTTTCAATTAAATTAACGGCCGAAGCTGACTGGGCCTTTGTACGGCTCAGGATAACCATTCATATACATACATATATATATATACACACACATAGACACACACACACACAAATTTAAGAGTTAAATTGCTTCCTTGTGCCTGGCATTCAGTGGTGTCCCCATCTCTGACTAAATTTTAAGATTCCAGGAATTCCATGGAATTTGCTGCTTTAATCCCCATCAGGATTAGCAGGTGAGTTTTTACTCACTGTTCTGACAGTTGGGAATAAAGCAGGAATTTTTCCGCAGCACTGTTAACAGACTTTTTGTGCTTTCAGCTTCTTTCTCTTAGATGATTTGTGGGACATGCTTCTCACACTCTGATCCTTCTGAGTTTGATCAGACTGTCCTGCCCAATGTAATCAATCAGTGTAACAGGCACATGCGTGAAGACATGCTTCAAGTGATTAAACTAATCATCCACACAGAGTATGAGATAACGCCGCAGGAGGGCTTGTGAGTTTACATCTTCAACACATACGCTAAGGAACCGCACATTATGTCAGCCTGTTACACTTCCAGTTGCAACCCAGTATGATAAAGTAAAATGCATGAGAATCTTGATTCTAGTCCATTACATGCTATGACACACACACACACACACACACACACAAAAAGCTCAGAAAACCTAATGCCATCACCCACCCCGCCTCCTCTGCTATGGCTACTCCTGTAATCAGGGACCCAAGGCTGGGAGTTAGAGCTTCTGCTGCATCTGTCTTAACTGCAGTTCATACCACTAACAAGAAATCTGAGAAAAAGGAAGAAAAGACCCCCCCCCCAGCTCAAACCAAGCCACATTAAAGTAAAAAAACAGCTCCACTGTCTTACCAGTTGAATCTGTTCTCCTTCAATAACTTCCACAATTGCATATGTCTTACTCATCTCCTTCATCCTACACTCCTTCCCTTACAAGGCCCGTTTGGAGGTGGGGGGGAGCACTTCTTCTCTGTTTGGCACAGGCAGCACATGCAGCTCTCTCTGGCACTGCCGCCCCTGTCTTGGGAGAATGACCTGCGCAGCAACGCTCCCGTCTTTCTTCTACCTCTGCTCCCCCACCAAACAGGAGTGAACTTTCCCCTAACTGGACTTTCAGCCTGTTTTCCCCTCGCATAAATTGTCCTCATCCCTCTTTCCCTCCTCCTTTCTTTTCCTCCCCCCTTTTTTCTTCTCCACCTCCCTCATACCAAATGTCTTGTAAACAAGTTGAACTCTAACTGGTTGTTTAATTGTTAATTTTCTCAGTGTGTTCTCTCAGACACAAAGCACTGCACAGTCCTCCATGGACATGTCTTCTCTACAGTTTCCAACTATGTCCAACATGGTTTAGTAATGGAATGTTTAGTGTTTAAGTCAATTATACACTGCTTCGTGCATTTGCTTCAGTTTGTCTGTGTGCTTTTGTATATGGCTACATAAAAGCATAGCTAATTGCTTAACGTGGGTATGTGCAGAAACAGAAAGTGGATCTGCAGCAAAATTCAATTGCTGCTTTCATTAACAGAACTATTAGACTGATAACAGTAAGATACAGAAACTAAGATCATAGTACACATCAAAACTAAACTGACTGCTGATAACTTGGCATATCGACCGCTATGACACATTTTGGGAACAGGACTCAAATAAAATCTGAAAAGAATAGTTTAAAGAGGTTTAAGGTGATTTTAAAGTACCACACTTTTTCATCTTATTTCCCGAATTGCTATGCAAAAATATGCTGCTGTCCAATTTGAGTGTGATGCAAGAAGAAAATGCTTTCTTAAAAAGATATAATCCAAAAGCCCTTCTATAAAAAGATCAAAGCTTAGTTTACTACTCAAAAAAATTTCAAATCTAAAAAGTAATAAGATCTTTGTAGTCTGCACTATTTCAGTCTTCATTTGACTTTTAATTTTCATCTGTTATATGTTTTTAATTCTGAAGAAAAAAAGAAGAAGCTCCCACAAACTATCAGTTTACACACCAAAAACATAAAACATACATTTTCTTATTAAAGTTTTAGTGTCTATACGCTCCAGGATATCCTCGAACCTTTTAGCTCCCAGTTGTAAAGAACGAAAGTCACATGTTGTAAAACATAATGCAAAATTAATCTGTTTCTTTGTTGACAGCCTCCACTTACCGTGTTTGGCATTTGAACGGGATCAATGTAAGCCTGAACATCATCGTAACTGGACTGCATGCTGATGATGTTATCAATGACCTCGTCCATCTGAAAATATAAAACAGTGCAGCTTTTACAGTTCAGCTTTATTTATGTAGCACCAGAATGCAACACAAGTCATCTCAGCAGCTAATTGTAGGACTGTGACAAATAGAAAGACTGCTTTTATCTTCTGCAGCAGGGAAAAACAAAGCACATTCCAGCGTTTAATGCTGAAAACACACAATACATTTATTTCATTAAGGCACCAGGAACCTGATGATAAATGGAATTATTTTCTCTTACAGAGAATGCGAGAAGTGAGGTTACAAGTTGAAGGCAGAGAGTTGGTCAAAGTCTTCTAGGTTCAAAGGCCCCACATTCTGCTGTTTTTCTGTCACTTGTTAAGCTGTAATTACTGCTGCAAGGCCATTATGGAGCATTTAAATACCACTGATTGCCAGCCTTGGTCATTGCTAGTTAGTCACCACTTTCATTCACACACACATGCTGTATGTACAACGCATTCACACAAGTTGATCTGCAAATGCTGCAATTGCAACTTTCATAAAATGTGGAGGTAGTCTCTCTTTGGGGGTTATATTCAACCCTCATAATTTCATATACAAGTGTAATTAAGCCATATTTTTTGGGATATGTGTTGAGTTTTGTTCTTGTAAATCTGGCTTTATGAGACAATGAGGGTATTAATGTGTATGGGTTTATGTTTATGCCACTGTCTGCCCACGCATCTACCTCCTTCTCATGGCTGGAGCCAATGTTGAGCATAGCCATGGGACTGTTGGGGGCACTGCTGCCGGACATGAGTTGCTCTGTTCGCATGTGCGGGGAGTGGATAGGTGGGGGTGCAGATGCTGATCCCCCTGTTGCCATGTTGGTGGGAGAAGATGGTGGCATTAGCCCTGCTACTGCCTGGACTGTCTGATGACACAAAGAAAAACAGGAGGTTGATAGTGTTAATGAGTGATGGAGCACAGACTCGCTGAGATACAGTCTGCGTGTGTGGACTGCCGTACAGATTAAAATAAGAGAAAAAAAACAGGTGAGACAGATACCTGTTTGGTGGCATAGGTGGTTGAAAGATATTCTTTTACTTGCTGTCTTCGGGACTGACGGATGTGATAGTCTGTTGGATTCTCAAGATGAGTCTGCACCTATATTAGAGAAATACATAATAAAACTGTCATCAAATAATTTAGCAGGAAATGTGTAATTTTGCAAATATATTTGAATATTATTGAGGATTTTTTTCCTAGTAAGATCTTATTGGTTAAGAAAAGCATCATAAAAACAAAACCCTAACCCTATAATCACAATTCCTTTAGTTTAGAAAGAAAATACATGTCTATTCACTCAGTACTAATTGCTCTGTTCTTATTTTATTCAACAAGATTGTAAAAACTTCCACCACACTCATCATTAACCAAATGGGGGCAGAAATAGCCTTAAATCATAAATGAGTAAGTGCAGGTTAAATCATAGCTTTACAACCACCTGCATCCAATAAGTTTAACATTAGCTCCAATTCATTTCTGGAACCGGCTCCTTGAAATTCAGGTGATTTTTGCTGTTTATTCAAAATATAAAGAATAGACATATTTCAATAATTCTTATTTTACTTTAGGACATTTGAGCCACATAACAGGAGCAATTCCTCAAAAGAAAGATTTATGTCATTGGTACTATATAAGCTCATTAGCTCAGTGTGGTTTACCACTAACATTTAAAACCATAACACCGAGTCCAAACTCCTTTATCCCAATGAAGTAGTAGCACCAGGACGGAGTAGCTTTAAGTCAGTAGTAATGTCTACAGAAGTAAAGCTGCACTAAATCTTCTGGTGACACTACATAGCGCAGTGCGCTGGCCCCATTCCTTCACATCAAAGATCAAAGCTCCATGCAGAGAACGCTTCAACTTTAATAGCAAAAAGCAGGATTAAATTAAATGGTCCAGAAACAACTTTGGTAAACAGATGCTTCTTTTTCTTCCTGCTACTTTGTGTATATCTTTGTACATTTCTTTTCAGAGAGCACATACTTCACCAAGGCCAATGCCATAGTCTCAGTTTTAAAGAAAGTAACTCCAGAGCAAAAAGGTATTCTATACTTTACCTTTCCTCTAAGGACCATGAAATTAGACTCTGTGGTAACTGCATAATAACTTCATTGTCTTGCTGACAAACAGACAAAAATAATCAACGATCACATTTCCTGTGCCTCTATGTCACCTTAGCGGTGGAACAACACTTGCTCAGACACGAGTGCTTAACTGATCAGATTATGTCAACAGCAAATGTGAAATCACAAAAAAAAGCATGCCGTAAGATGGACAACAGGTTAAGCGTGGGCCTAAAACACAGACAGTTTCCCTTATCTACAAAAGGAAAGCCATTGAGATTTCATAAACCCTGTTCCTTTCTTCAACACATACATGTGCAAACAGAGTAAACAGTCAATAAGTTGCTAAATACCACATGGAGTGCATGCACACTGGACAGAATTGCAGCTAAAAATAATCTCAAAGCAACACATCCAGCGCAGCATTGCACAAACCCATACAGACAAACACACACCGTTAAAGATAAAGACAAACACAGGCATCTCTGGAATCAGCCCAAATGTCACTTCAGCTTTATCTGTTCCTGTCGGACCATATCTACATTGCTCCTGTCTACCCTATCACTAAACATGTCAAACGTTTCTTATCTCCCTCTTCTGTCTCCCTACCTGCTTGCTGCTCCACTGCATTTTTTTATTTGCCTTTTATCATAGCAGCCCCTGATTTTTTCCTGCGTGGCACCGCAGCGGCGTGAGAGGCCAAGACGCCTCCAATGCCACTGCACCCTCCTGTCCTGTCTCCTTCCCAGCAACATGTGATTGGATTAACAGAAGAGCAGCAGTTCCTGGTCTTTTGTTTTTTTAAACCCACATAACCAACAACTTTTCTTTTTTTTAAGTCAATCCCATCAATGAGATTTGTTTAAAGCTTTTCCCCCTTTGTTGTGACTGCAGTCAGAGGTTTCACCACACGTCATTTCATTCTCACAGACCCTGTTGTTGGCCAGTTAAAATCTATAAAAGAAAGTGTTGAGGCAATGTGGAAGGGGGATGGGGTGATATTTTCAGTAAGAGGATCAAACCACAAATCTCTATTAGTTCAACCAGCTCTAGAAGATCAACAGCAGTGCTTTAAAATTTACACAATAATTTGAACCAGTTGTTTATTTAATGATCAATAATATAATAAACATATTTTTGCAAAAAATCCTATTGTAGCTGATATAAATTAAAAATTATCTAATTTATTTTTTAAACAATGTAAACTGAAAATATTAATTCAAGCAAGTGTTATAAAGAAGTTAATCTGGTATTTATCTTAAAAAAACATTTACATAATTTGTTAAGAAACCAATTAGCAACATGTAAGTCAATGTGAATCAGGCTGCACTGACCTTCAGAACTTCCACTGGAACCTGCATGCTTTGGTAATGCTGTGGGGTGCTAATAGCTGGTGTGGGTGCAGGTGGTCCGGCCATGCGGTGCTGCATGTACTGCAGGGCTGCATTCTGCTGCTGCTGCTGCCGCTCACGCTGCTCCTCCTGCTGCAGCTGGTCTCGCATCAACTGGACACAAAAACATACCACAAAACTGCTTAATAAAACACTAGCAAATTAAATTGTTGTTCTGCATCATGTTACTTGGTTGTGTGCCTTGAAAATATTGAAATCACCCTGTAAGGAAACCACATTCAGTGAGAATGTTGAAAGATTCAAAAGTCAAACAAAGAGGCCAAACTTGTCAGCAGAAAAAATGTGCATGCCAAATAAAAAAAAAAAAAAAAAAAAAAAATCACACTGCTCTAATTTCAAAACATTATTCATGCTAAGGTTTAAAGAGTGTTTAACACTTCCTTCAAAATGTAAGTTTTTATCTAGCATTGAAAGAAAAAAAGTGTGCAGGCTCTGTGCACACATGAAAAGCTTGTTCCACAAGGCAGGCGCATAGAATAAAATAAGTTTCTGCTTCTCATTTAACTCACACATTTTAGCAACATGCGTATGCGTCCTGAGATTCAACACTTTTAATAGCTGGGCAACAAGGATTTTGTGTGTGAAAAGTAAAATATTATATAAAATCTAAATTTTATGGGGAATCAATGTAAAAATAGAAAAACTGGGAAAAAAATAGCTACACCTATCAGGGGAATTCATGTTGCTCAAGAGGCTTTTTTAATATGAGAATTGAAAAAAAAAAAACCCTGAAAAGAAATTACTTCAATATACCTTCAGTACTACTGTGAGAAAAGTTGGTAAATTCAATTCAATTCATCTTTAATTGTATAGTGCCACTTAACAACAATGTCAGTCAGGGCACTTAACAGACACTTCAATGTGAGCCAATTCATTAAAAAACAGATTGCATGGAACCTTGACTTCGATCCAGTTTCCCATCCTGAGCTGCAAAAGGCAACGGTGGAAAGGAAAACTATTTTTTAACAGGCAGGAAAAACCCGCCAAACCCAGCTTACATAACACTTTTCAAGGAAAATTTCACAGACTGTCTTACTGAACGCAACTCAACTCAGCTTTATTTATAAAGCACTTAAACACAACCGCAGTTGCCACAAAGTGCTGGACATTGAAATAAAAGTGAGAGTGAATTATAATAGCAGCAAAATGATAAAAAATAACGAAAAAATAACGTAGTAAAACATTAAAACAATAATGAGTAAATGGAAAAAACAGAGTCTCATACTGGATCAAAGGCCAGTTTAAAAAAAAAAAAGGGTCTTCAGCCGAGTTTTAAAAATGGACCGCTAAGATTAAAAACTAATCTGTTGAGGCAAAGAATTCCAGTTTTGGGACAGCGGCTGCAAAGGCTCTTAGGCCAAAGGGGTCTTATAACAGCTATACGATTAGATAAAGATGTTTGTTTTAAGGTAAAATAAGAATAATAACTAGAAAAGATTTCCAGAATGTGTTATAGTCCTACATTCTTTTTTATGGACACACGATTGGATTCCTCAGTTCATTGGTAGTGAATCCACAGTGTTTTGGTTATATTATTATGTTTCTTGCATGTTTATATCTTAATTTGTTTTCTTGTAAACATGAAAATTCCAAAGATGCCATTTTTTTCCTGTTCTGGATAGTACCATCCAGAATTCTGCCAGGAGCCAGATCCATCTTTGATATCTTATAAAACCTATTGGGAACTACTCCTGTGCTTTTTGGCCAAGCACCCTGACCATTTATTGCAGTGTTATGCAAACGGTTCTATCTCGCAATGATAAAGGATTTTCTTTTTAATTCCTGGATTTAGTCACTGATCCAGATCATTCCTAAAATTTAATGGAATCTAAGTTAGACCAAGATTCAAGTCAATGTAATAACTAAGTCTTTCGGTATATGCCATTAAACACAGTATACTGCTCTAAGGATTATATTATACTGCTTAGGAAAATCTTGCATGTACTTCATAAATGGTGGAAGGCAGCAGTTTTATACCTGCATCCGCAGCCCAATACGCGAGGCCATTGCTGGGTGGCGAGGGGGCAGGGGAGGGCGAGCCGACGTTAATGCAGCGCAGTCCAGCCCGAGGGGTAAGGGAAGCTGTGGAGAAGATAAAGAAAGTGACCATATGAAAACAGGAGAAAGGGTGAAATGGAGACGATAGATGATTGATTTTATTTAGAAGTTGAACATATACAATAGATTGGGGTGTAAATAATGAAGTGACAGCGTTTAATATTTGAATGCATTTGTAACACTGTGTATATTCACATTGCTGTAGGTTTTTCTATAGCACGATAGCTATCCTTAATGTTTAACATTTTTTTAACTGATGAACAGATTCTCTCCAGTTGTTAGAGCGCTTTTATGCCTTATGGCAAGATGCCCAACTCTAGAAAGTAACCTCACTTAATGTTCATTACAGTGTTATGTCAACAAACTCAATGCTATCACAAGGTGTTGTGCCAAGTGTGGTCATGATATTATTAGCTTGTCACTCAGCTCTTGAGGGATGGGAACAGAAAGATTTCTGAGTGAATGCGGTGATGGATTACAGCAGCTACTGGCTGCGACTGTTCCCGAAGCAAATCAGCTACACAACGCTTCTACAGTCAGAGATTTTGCTTTTCTCTTAAAACCATTTAAAAATGCAGATGCACCGTGAATGCCCACTGAAGAATTCAGATTTTCTAAAAGCTATACAAACACCACCTGTCTCTCTCCAGACAACTGCATCAAGAACCAAACTGTGTATAACACATCTATTTATTGATTTATTTGTTTACTTCTTTATCTAATCATTCAGTTATCCATTAAGAGTAATCAATAAGCTGTCAATAAACACTCAAAATAACAGACATTTCTTTACTGAAATCGGGCTTCTTTGTGCAGCTGCTGTGAACTGATGCTTTCATGAATTTGTCAGATTGTGCAGAACAGATGCCAAATAAATCTTCTTAAGCACAAGGGAAAATGAACATATGACAAATAAATTCTGCCCCAAGTTGAAACATGATATCTCGCTTGTTGTGATTAACCCTGTTAACCACGCTGTTCACTTTTAGACATCATCAAACCAAAAGAACACTGAACACATGACAAGTCTCTGAGACAGTGACATTGTCCTGTACTATACCCACCACTGTTAGCTTTTGTTTCAATAAATTGTTTAAATTGATGGAATTACCACTTTAATGGCCCACCTACACTCATGATGTTATCAGTGTAGTATGAACGCTTTACATTTCCTGTAAATTATACCTAAAATATTAACTTTTTGTAAGTATTATTAAATTACAGTGCTCAGACCATTTTTAGTGCCATGAATGCAGAGTGAGAAATCAAACAAGTACCTTTTGTATTGCATGTGGAAGTACTTCCGTTTGTTTGGATGGCTTTGTTTGCTCAGAAAATCTGGTCAGTTTGGAAAGGTTTGAATACACAAATGAACTTTAAAAAAACAAAGCAAAGGCCAGGATTTGATGCAGCTCCATGTTTAGCTCTTATGTTGCAGAAACAAAGGTTATCCTACATTTACCAATACATTAAATAGATTAACTTATTATTTTCTTTGTTGTTAGTCACAACATATATGGGACATCGTGTCACACATTTCCACTTGAAAAGTAGTAACAGTCGAGTAGTCACAAAGGAAAAAAAATGCCCCAACAATTGTTTTATAAATCACATTACAGCCATGTAAATGGAAATAAAGTCCCAATCAATTAAAGATTCCTATTCTTGAGAGGGAAAAAGAAAGAGATGAGAGAAAGTCAGAAATAAAATGAGATATAGAATATATGATATACATATCATCTAAGGAGATGGAAAAATAAAAACAAAACAAAATTAAAAACCTGACTGAAGAGTACTGTAATAGACTAGTAAGCTGTCAGCTGCACCCTGCTTTTTGCCAGCTAATTGCTGGGATAGGCTACAACTACCCGTGACCCTGACTTGGATGAAGCGGTGTGGACAATGGATGGATCGATGTTCTCCAGCCACACCGAGATCCTTAATTGAATAAGCAATATAAAAAAGGAACGAATGAAGTAAACGTCTTTACATCCACTGGATCACATCAAGTTGTGTTGAACTGAGGAGGATTTCTTTTGTAATGTCTGAGGGGTCATGCGGGAGTCATGTTATCTTGTTGTTCATGGGAGATCATGTGAGAGAAAAGACCAGGGGAACAGCCATTACTCCTTAGCAACATCTTTTCTTTCACTTTTTTTAAAAAAAATGCATACACACTTGTAAAGATTTGGAGGGGAGTCCCAAGACAAACAGTTCCCCTTCTGCAATGACTAAAGCTCATCCCCGCATGACTAAGCTTGTTGATATTCAGAGGTGTGAGCTTCTGAAACCAGTCAGATTTCTGCTTTACTAAAATGCTGATATGTTGTGGAATGGCAAGACATCAAAGTCTGATTCCTCCACTTTCTGATCAGAAACACTTTTTTGTTATGGTTATAAAGGAAGAAAGACAGAGAGGAAGACAGACAGAGAGAGAAAAGCTCATTGTGCGTGAGGTACAATAAGAAGGGCAGCTCCTATTGAGAGGGACTGAAGCCGCCTGTTGTCCAAAGTGTACATTTCAGCACCCGAGGGTGCACACACTGCCCGCTTTGTGCCATTAGATGGCCCACATGAAAAACACACACCCATACAGAGATACATATTGAAACACATACAAGCATTTCAACCCAAACTCACAATATGTGGACTTCAGCAAACACTTTCTGAGGTGATAGCAGTATTTATCTTATTTAAGGAGCTCACTTGTACAGATAAATACTTTCCTAAAATTAAATGTGAACAGTTGTAGAGTGACATAAAGAGTCGGACAAACAGGACTTAAAACTCCATCTAAATGTAAAGCAAGAATGTCAGCTAGAAAGCCATTTGTGCTCAGTGCAGGACACAAAATATAGTTTGTTTTTCACAAGGAAATGTTAAATGCATTTTCTATCATCTAAAAGCAAATGCAATCTTTTTAAGAGGAACTACTTAAAAAGCTTCCTGTTTATTCTTGTTATTGCTTTAAATATGCATCTTTTTTTGCACCTGTGACATAATCAATTTCCTAACTGTAACAACTTCATGCTTTTAGTGACTAGTGAGTGACATAGCCATGTTGTCAACAGAATAAAGTGAAGTGAGCAATGCAGATGCAACAGTCCAGCTCATCAGCAGGCAACTGACATGCTAAACAACAATTTATTATTACAGGATAAAAGTTTGTTGCAACCTTCTTCTAGCACAGGACTACATTTCTACAAACCTGTTTGTTGAGAATTTTTCCCTGCACAATCTGTCCCATTTGAACCTTTAAAATCTAAATTTCCCCCTCAGATGGTTTTACAATTGGATGACGTCTTCCCCCACACCAGCGCTGTGACTAAGCCAAAATACATATTTGTTCTGCTGTACATTACACATAAAGAGACAAGATATCACTTCCTGATATATGGTGACACGCCACTTCTAGGCAGCTTAATCCCCTACACGAGGCCCTCCCATTCCTTAACATCCACTAGGGACTTTTGTGACGCAATAGGAGCACACAGCGGCCATTGTGTGTCCAACGCTGTAATGTCATGGCCCCTTCACTTCAAACACTGACAGCCAGTAGGAGGAAGCAGAGCGGAGGAAGCCCAGGTCAAAGGCTAGTTCTGGATCGTGCCACATATTAGTCACAAACACACATGCGAACAATGAGCCCATAAGACACAGAGTGATATTTCAAACATACTGTGTGATGACAGCCTTCTTCTCGTGTAACTCAAGCCACATTCACTGATGAGCACAAACGCACACTTGCAATCGAAGTGGAAGTGTGGGGCCATGGCACCTGTCCTCTGAGACATGGTGTTAATTTGTGGAGTGTGTATTTTTAGATGTGACTGTGCAAAGCTAAGGAACGTCTCTTTGACAGCTAGCATTTATGTGTGGGATATGCATACATACTGTGTTCTCTAATAAAAAAGAATGCAACCAACGCTTCAAAATAACTTCAAAGGCAATCCACACCCAGATTTTATTTTGACGAGCAGGAAACATGTAAAACAGGAAGTGCAGAGTTAGTTTGAGTGGAGGGTCACTAAAGGTTACATATGTATCTCAGCCTCTCTGTACAACAGTTAGTATGTATAACTTGACCAGATCAACTATGAACACAAACATTTAAGACCTGTTTCAGCAGTCATTACATATGAAAGATCATCTGTGCTCTTAAAAAATGGAATACTTTGAAATTTTTGTCCCTCAAGAGACCTGTCATGTCCTTACAGGGGGAAAGAGGATAAAGAACCATGAATATGCTAATCTTGCCCTGTTCACAAGGCCACATTGGTCCCGTTTACATGTAACTTTTAATTCTTCTTTAATTCCAAATAAAAGTTAATTCTGCTTTAAACAGATGAAAAGTAACTATGTAAACGCCTACTTCCAAGAGGAATTGATAATTGGGAATTAAACTTAATTCCAAATAAACTAGTTGGTTTATTGTCATTTTAAAGCCAAATTAAATAATTCTTGTCTCATGTAAACTCTTAATTCCTCTCGTGGTTAATTCTGGTCGTTCTGCGCATGCTTACCTTCTCCCGCTGCAATGACGCACGTGCGCAGTCTTCTGCCTCCCGTCTTGCTGTTTTCTATTGTCTAAGGGACAATAAAGTTGAAATAAAATAAAAGTTCACCTACAGTATTCAATATATTTGGTTTCGTCTATTTTTCTTCTCCTCCTCCTCCTAAAAAAAGTGTAGTATACTTGAAAATTGAAGCTAAAATGGTTTATATTAGATTGTTTTCCATGTAGTTGCTAAGGCTAAAAACAGGAAGAAATATGTGTATTACCGGCTGCGTGATTACATTACTTCTGCCACTATGTGGGAATTAAGAGAATGCGAATAAACGTGATGCTATATAAACCTTTATTCGGAAATAAAATTCCTATGTACACTCTAAGAAAAGAAGAATTTAATTTGGAATTAGTTAATTCAGAATTAATAATTGGGAATTAAAAGCATCATGTAACCGTACCCATTGGCCTTTCCTGCCTCCTCCGACCCTCTCTCAACTGACTCGGCTACACTGTTCAATGAAAGTTTCTAATCTTAGGGCACTTTCATTATAAATCCATGAAAGAGAGAAATTCTCAAGAATGAAGATAGTTCAATATGCAAACGGAAGAATAGTTGGTTGCACATTTCTGTTTCTTTCACCAAGTTATCCAAGTACAATGGATAATATCAGCCTTTGGAATTCTAAAGCTAAAAGGTATAAAAACATTTTTTCTAAACTAATATTCAACTGATGACACACACACAGATGTCAACTTGTGAAATGAGCTTGACACTTACAGGCGTTTCATTTGTTTCACCTGGCTGTGCTCAATTTCTCATCTTTGAGATGTAGTCAGTAGCAAGCTGGAATGGAGATTGGGGGGGCAGTGGTGAAGTCGGCAACTCTAACCTGCATACCGAGAAACTCATAGCTTGTGTCCAGCCATTGCAAGCCAAAGTGGGAGGGGAGAAAGCGCACAGACAGACACACCCTCAAAGAATTAAGTTGACAGATGTCTTCTCACTGTTTCTCCCAGAAAAACAGTTGGGACAACATCAGTCTTGATAATTAGCTTACTGGCAAAACCCAGGTCATTTGGGGTCAAAATGAGTAAAACAGCAGTCTGAAAAGTGAAGAAGACTGACTTCCTGTAGCATTTTGATGGAATGCTAATCTCCACTGATAACCAAGTTACAAAAGACAGTTCTTACGTTTCTGAATAAGACACAAAGGTCTACAGAATCGGATTTTGAGTTATCGCATCAATAAGCAAACAATGTCAGGCTTGCTATCTGCACAAGAACAAAACATACTGAGTAAGCTCGTTTTAAACCTATCTTGAGCGAAAGTCTGCTGGTAATGTGTCAGCCTTTCATGTAATATATA
>JBAMHX010000004.1:25762339-25784356 GCA_037177515.1 Pseudomugil tenellus
TCACCTTTACTTCTGTCATTTAACTGATCTGCTTATTCAGCAAAGTGATGTGGATCATTCAAGCGATCTCATTAGATCATTTTCTCCTGATTATTTATGTCAACCTTTAACAACTTCTTACAGGTAAGAGTCTCCAGAAAGCCCCCACTGGAAAGAGAACTTGTTGTTCATCTGAACAGGATGCAGTTTAGTCATTGGCTTCATTAAGGGGTCTGATGAGAGAAATAAAACTGTTTAATTAGAGTTATTCAGATTAAACTATTACGTAACATTGATGTTACAATAACAAAAAATAATGCAAGGAATTTAAATAATAGATTTTTTTGTACTGGTCTATTTTAGAACAAGTCATAACTTAATAAAGACTTACATGTTAAATGACGTATTGCAGTATTTGTATGATCAATCATTTTCATTTCCAATATTTTCTTTTGGCCTGTTATTGTCAATAGGTAAGTTAAAAGCAGCAATCACTCACAAAACACACTTTCTGCATCAAGCTGCCTGTCTGCCTGTTCTAATAACTAAAATAACCTCTGCTCTCTGTTCTCCTTTTCAGGAACACCCTGTTCCACTGAGCCAGGGTGCTTTTTTTTGCTTACATGCATGTGTGTATGTGCATCGCACACATCTGTGAATGTGTTTAAAAGTGGGCATGAGGGAATGCACATAAAAGGTTGAACATGCATTTTTATTTAACGAGTTGATTAGCTATTGAGTTTAGTACACAATCAAATCTTTGCTGTCGATAGTTCTTAAACCACCACCATTGCACATTCAGCAAGCAAGGATGGTATAATTACGTAACAAAGCTGGAATTAGATGTCTGAAATCCCGGTTATGGATCTATGGTCTCACACGAGCACATGTTCAAACACAATCAGCTGTATCACTTTGCAACAGAGCACACCAAACTCCTCTGTTTGGACATACAGACAGATAAACCGGCAGACAGACAAAGAGATTTTCACTTTTTGACTCTCACCTAACTACCTCACATCAGTATACACTGTACACAGTGTACAGTATACACTGCAGGATACTAGGGCTTTACATGTTTATCAAACTGGTCACTTCAGGATCTTTCAGGAAATTTCTATTTTCATCTCATTCAAGTCAGGAGTTGCTGCTGGTCCTAATTCTTCACAATCACAACAGGTCTGAGGGGAAAAGAGAACTCACAGAGAGATATACACTGCTTATTCTGCCCACATGCCTGGTTGCTGAGGAGCCGGTGGCCAGGTGAAGTCAGTGAGGGATGGGACAGGCGATGACAAGAAACACACATACACACACACACACACAGTAAGAGATAACAATGCTTTGTTATAAAATGGTCAAACTAAATGAATAGTTGTAAAAATGAATGGTTTTGTCAATCATGGGAAAGCAGTAGAGAAAGTGGTAAAGTATCAAAGAAGAGGAAGCTGCAGGTGTGTAACACATTTAGAAGAACTTAGACGCAAAGAATTTCCACAGCGGAAGCATAGAGAGCAACAGACCATAGCAAAAGAGGCGAGTATGAACGTGTGACGTGATGTTACGCTTAACTGATTCTGCTGTATATTTTCCAAACTGCAAACTTCTGCTGCCCTTCATTACTGGCTCTTTGCAATCAATTAAAAATGTCTATAAAAGTTGCCAGAATGTTACACAATACATAGTTTCCAGCTGCTTTTACACCTACATTTTTCAGATGAATGGAGACATGAGCAGGTTCCCCTTGAAATATTCTGTAACACCAAAATAGTCGTGCCCACACAAGTAAGATATTCTAAACACTGTACTATATTTTTACATTAATCAATGCATGGCAAGTCTAAAGATAATCAGGATTGAAAAAAATCTGCTGCCACTTTCCAACAAAAAAGCTCTTTGTATCCTAAACTACTTACATCCAACATTTCATTTTAATGACACCTTTAAGAAGGTCAAACACCATGCATGAATCACTATGCCTGTCTTCTTTAAAAAATATATATAATAATGGTCGATCAAGAACAACTTTTTCCAGAAAGAAGCTGCTTTGCTGACTTTTCTGTAATTAACAGATTATAGAAAAGTCGTGTGAAATTAGTGAGAATAAAACAACACCAGGGTTTCATCTATGATAGTTTTACAACACTATCTAATCAAAGAACATCACAATGACAGAAAAAACAAAATACCAGCATCATCAATAATAACCACAATGCATCACTTCCTCTTTCCCCCTATGAGTTTTCACGACTCCTAGTTTTGTCAGTGGTGAAGCAACTTCCTCCACAGGCAGCCCAGGAGAAAAAAGAAACATCAATACCGCAATGTGTAGGACTGAATGATGCATAAACTTGAAACTGATAGTCAGTTTTTATATACAATATACGGTTTCTTTCCATCTGATATAACTAGATAAACATTCAACACTGGGCAGTATTTCAGCAAGTAATATACAGAATGTGCAGCACCAACCAAACATGTTACAGGTACTCATTAGCTGATCATCAGACATGAGGAGTAAACCTCTGGTTAGGCAGGTGTTGCACTGCTTCTATGATTTCTTTGTTAGGTAGAGCAGTTCCACCACAAATGACATCTTAACAAAGTGGTCCAAGTTAATAGCGTTTCCTTTTTGAGGTAAACACTGAACCTTCAAGGCTGACAATTAAACCTTTTAACTCAAATAACAATAACTCTGCATTCTGTTTGGTTTTCTTTTTAAGGTCAAAAGATATATGTTACAATTGGTTGGCTGCTGGCAGTAATTTAACCAAACCTCCTTTATGTATCCGAGTATGTGTCCTGACTACATATATTCAAGTTTAAAAACAACAGATTGTCACCAGAAAGCCTTTGCATTAAATTTTATGTGCTTGGAAATCTCTGAATGAAATCACAGACTGCAAGTGTTTTATAATCAACAACTAGACAATGATATGATATGAATGAATAAAGGTGACTTACCAGTATGTCTCCTGCTATCTAAAAGATAACATAGTGAATCCGGATAAAATCTGTTCTTCCACGTGTCAAAACACACCAGAGAGACGTTTGCCGGCTTTGCCAACTTGCTTATACAGGCCGTTACACCACTCCTCCCAACATCAGCCAGCTTACAGAGGACAGATTGCAGTCACTATTAGTCACTTTCCTCCTTCTCAGATTAACTGCCAGCTCAGCTTCCTACCCGTCCTCCTCTTTGTATCACTCTCCTCCTCTTCCCCTAAATTAGCCAGAATGTCGTAGTCTGGGGCAACAACAAGGAGAGCCCTGTATCCAGTAAACTCATCCGTCTCCTTTTTGCCTCTCTTATTCAGTAATATTTAACTCCCCCTTTGGTCCAGCCTCTCTTTCAAAGCAGCACACAACATTTGCATACAGTGACACCGAAAAAATATTCGTGCAAAAAAGCACATAAACCTGGAAGCAATTCCTTATTCTGTTAACCAGACATTCATGCAATGAATCAGCACATTTACTTCTTTAATTGTAGACCCACACATTGTTATCTTTCCATGCAAATGAAAATGTACACATAACCCTGGTTGCCGATAGCAGGTAATAACTGCTAGAGGGAGATAACAAATCCATTGTTACTCATCCAGCAACTTACAGTTATATCCCGATAAAGAATTAAGTAATCCACAGTGATAACTTTATCAATTTCCGGCAATTATTTTATTGGTGTATGAAGATTAATAAACCAACACAAGATGCAATTTAAGGATTGTAGACATGAGGACAGCCAACCAGATCCAAACAGGTGGAAATCGTATATATTCGTAAATGTCTCTGGAGAAAACTCATTAGTAACATTGTGTTGTTGAAAATAAAATAATTCAGTAAATAAAAAAACCTTTGTTTGGACTGTGTTGTATATATGTAAAAATATAAACTACTCTTACATTTTCGTAACTTCACAAGACTTTTGAGCTTCAAACATTTCATATTCAGTTTGAATATTTATTTATGCGTTATTAGACCAATTACAGAATAAATTTAAACTTGTTTTTAAAAACCAGTCAGCAAATAAATCTGGTTCTACTTTATATTGTCACATGAATGTGTCATAGAGGCAGAGCTGCTCTGATTGGACCGTCTGTGTCTAAGAGTCTCTGTCTTTCCATCACTAAAACAGCTATTTGTATCCCTCCATGCACAGTCTCCCCACATGGCATCCCTGAATGAAGAAACACAAACAAATAAAGCAGCAGGGTCCCATCACAACAGCGGACAACATAAGCCAACATGGTTCAGCAGCACAGTACTGACAAGAATCCCTTGTTTGTACACAAAGAATTCACCAGTAGGCTAGCTCCAGTTCTCATAGTACCCACAGTGTATTTACTGGGTTATTTTGGTCCAGGGGCTGAACCCCCAGAGGACGTTAGCTTATTGGTTGGGTACGCTGTGTTCCTGTCAGGTTTGGCCAATCATAAAACATGTGAGTAGGAGGGAAAACTACTGCCCCAGACTGCCTTGTACACTGCGACAATGGCTTGTCAAGGAAGCTGTCACATAAACACACACTCAAATCCATATGTATGCACATTTACTCAAACACACATGCCGGTGAGGCACCTGACATGGTCAGGGACACAAGTTGCCCATCATTAGCCATTCAATCACTATGGTTACAAAGAGGCTGCAAACAAATACTACATATATAAATCAACATCATAGCTCTGCTAAAAATGATAAAAACTGTGTTGATGTGTCCTGCTGAAGTCTGACTGAGACACAAGCTAAGGCAATGCACTGTTAAATGTGACAAGAAGCTTTGTAAATATGTAATATGTGATATATGACAGGTGATTCGTGTGTAGTACATCTCTCATTGGAGAGGCTGAATCCTTCAAAAGTAATGAGAAGGATGGATTCACCTTTCTGTGAAAAACAGTGTGGCCAAATACTTTAGCTTGGTTACTTAAAAAAATAATATGTACAAAAATATATATCTTGAGAGAGATCTGGAATTTTGCCATGTATAGCACTTATTATAAGATGGGAAAATCTGCATATGGGACACCCCCCACCCAAAAAAAAAAAAAAAAAAACTTAATAACAACATTAAAACTGTGAATTCAGTCCATTGATATGGCCACAAAATGTGAGTTAAAGTAGTAAGAATGAAAAAATATATGTAATATCCTGTAAGAACTCTGCTTTTGTAAACCATGAACATTGCACCCTGTGAGCTAAATAGTCCCGCAAAATGCCTGAGACATTGATGTATGACACTGTGACAAAGATTGCACTACTGTGAAAGCTTTGGTCTAAAACATCAGATCCACCACCACTTTTTGTTTTGAGTAGTTAGGGGTGCTTTCCTAATCAGTGGCCTAAGCTACACCTGGGCTCGGTGTGCTCTCTTGGTTTGGTTACATATATACTTTTATGCATCACATTACTGATATAGGCTTTCACACATTTTATTTATGTTTCTCTAATAAAGATTGGTTTTGTATTAAACCACTTTGTCCCTGCATTCCAGTCTCTGAGTCGGGCTGTAACAGTCCCAAAACAACAGATTATGTCACTGGCAGTTTACTACCGCTGCCCATAAAAGCTTAAAAATCACACATTATTAATACTAAGTAAACAGCCATAATCAGTATCTCTGCGTGTGGCAATAAATGGCAGCTGACAAAAACCAGTCATACAACATTTTTTGTATGTGTGAGAGTGTGGGGGTTGATGGAATGAAAAGCATTTCAGAGATGTGTAAGGAGATAAGGTAGACACACAAAATCGACTACACTTTGGCGGTCAAAGACTAAACAACCTGATACTCCTAAAAATGTCCTACTCCACACCTAACATACTGATTACACAATCCTTTTTCTCACCATTTTGCCTAATTTTTCATCCTAAATGGGACAATCTGTCTTAAAAGTCTTAAAAGGAAACTTGTAAAAAGGATCACAAAGAGAGTTAATAAAGAAAACGTAAAGAGGAAAAGAAGAACTGAAAGCTTGAAGATACTTTATAGAGGAGGGTAAATGTTATGATGCTGATTCAAGAAGCATCCACACAGGCAGCTGGGCAGTCATATAGAGATTAAAACAAGAAAAAAAACTCCCAATATTAAAATCCTTCACAATCAAAATGTCTCTAAGGTGAAACTCATCAAAGTCAATGCATCTTTATATCTATGACCATAATACTCATTTCTAAAAATACACATCATGGTATAATAAAAGAAAGATCTTAGCCTTCTCAGGTGTTAAAATAAATTAAATGCCATCTTAGATAATTGTCTATTTACAAAAATCAATCCAAAATCTACAAGCAGCACGTAAAAAACAAATACTCTTCAATTTGATAGTTTGTAAAAATATTTTAAGAAGCAATAAGTTGTGTTTGTTTTTTGTATAAAGCCTGTGTCTTGCATATATGTGCAGGACGTTTGGCTCAGTTTACATTAAAGCTCATTAAGTTTGCAGGTGGTTCTAGATGCACGACTCTTTCAGGACCAAGCATAACATTTCAACTAGGTTAAATTCATTTACTCCTACATTGATTCCTAATATTTTGGGGGTTTCTGTTTATTTTAATGTTTTATTCTTAAGTTATTTCATGGAAAATTTTCTTAAAAACTACTGTCCTCCTGACAATCCAGTTTTCCAAGCTTTAGTTTTCAGACTGATTTACAATAAACTGGTACATAGATGAGTTCCTGGTTGACACAATGACTGCAAGATTCCCGGTTCCTATAACTGCAAATAAGTCTAGCAAGAAATGTAGCGCTTGGTTTTTTTTCGCTTACTGAAATGTTCAATCCTGGGAAGATTGGCAACCATCTCGAACATTGTTTACTTGTAAATATTCTTTGTCACTGTGGAATAATATATTCTTGATTGTTTGGAAAGGATTTGATCAAAGGTTTCCACGCAATGTTATCGACCTACATTTATTTTATATGGATAAACTATTAAACTCCTACATACAGTGATGATGAATCCACAGGTTTTTGGCTATATTGTGTGTTTGTTCCCTGTCTATATCTTAATTTGTTCTCTTGCAGTGATGGAAATTCTGAAAATTCCCAGTTCGTTTCCTTTTATTGTATTAAATTATATTATAATGTTATAATATTGCACTGTTCAGACCAAGCTTTGATATCTTATAAAACCTGTTGGGAACTTCTAAAATGTCGGAGTATCTGGAGAAAACCCATGAAACATGAGGAGAAGATGCACACTCCAAATTAAAACCTGCAAGCTTGATGACAATAAAGTTTGTGTAAGATGAGGAAAGTTTATATGTACAAAACAATTCAATGACAGGATTATTCAAAGTGCTTTAGAGAGGCAATAAAATGTATATAAATATCTAAATAATGATAAAATTATTTAGTAAGAAGAATGATTAAAAAGGAAGAAAGGAAAAAGAAAGCATTACAGACAGAAATATGTAAAAAAATAAAAAGATTAAAATGTGATCGAGGTTTATAGAAGCAGCAGATTTGGACAATAAATACAAACTACAGCTGAGAACAGGAGGGTATTTAACCTGAATTTAAATAAACTGAGTATTTCTGTTGATCCGAGGCTTTCTGGGAGTTCCTCACATGTGGCACGTAGAAGCTGAATGCAGATTCTCCGTGTCTTCTTCTCATTCTGGGAACTGATAAAAGATCAGATCCAGATGATCTTATAGGGGTCTGGTAGGTTCATACTGGGTCAAGACATCTCTGAGGGATTCTGCTCCTTAAACATTCAGAACTTTATAAACCAAAAACGGAACATTAAATTCTATTCAAAGATGCAACAAGATAGGGGGAATTAATACCTCAAGTTAAATTAATCTAAACCAACAATCAATTAAAAGAGTGCAATCAAATGTGAAAACATTAGACACAGTCACAAGTCATCATTGGGTTATTTTTTACATTATCACTAAAGGCCTTGAAATCAGACTGAAATTCAATTCGAGAAATGTGTTTGGGTCAACTGAGGACACAGCCTTTTTTTCATGCCCACTCTCAAACTATCTCTCGAGCAGAAAGGGTAAGAAAAAAAGGAAGCATGTTTAAGAAGATATTACGGTTAGGGAGTGGTCTGCACAATTCAGCTGTAGACTGTCACGACAGTACGGGTTATTCTAAGAAACAGCTACAAGTATTTACACAACACCCACACAAAAGCTTTACTCAACAACACCAGTTTGATATTTTACAATGCAGGTGAACTAAAGTGGGAAACAGTTTTACAAAAAAGATATTCTTCTTCTATATATTTTAAAAATTTTATATTTTAGCTAAGACTACTGAAATATGAAAACATTGCTGAAAACTGGCGAATGTTGAAGCAAATCCAACAACCACAACTGATTCCTGCAGTGCCAACTGATAAACAAATAATTACAATATACACAGCCGGACACCTGCAGTGCATGTTTCACAGATGCAACCTAGACACCATTCTTACACAGCAAAGTGACAGGACAGGACTGATGCTACTGACAGCCAAAAGAGGATATGAAAGCATGCAGCTCAGATGAGGAAGTGGAGTCACACATCCAGCACATGCCCAAAAACATCCCACCCACACTCACCTCTGACAGATCATGGGTCATGTTATCATACAACACATGCCTAATTGTCATTCCTCTGGTTTTTATGAAAAAGTCCGAGCTTTAAAGTCGAACTTACACATTAGTTTGTTTTTTTTTTATTTTGTATGCCTTATTTGTATATAAGGAAACTACAGAATGTCACAAAGAAGGTTCCTCAAACCCCTTCTTGTAGTATAGCTACAAAACACTGAGACAAGTGTGTAGATCACAGGAGATCTGTCCAGATGGCAAACAGATGAGCCAGTGTTTACACACACCTGCTGCTTTTTCACACTAGAGTACATCCCCTGAACGAAGCCAATGGGCTTGTATGCCTTAATGTGTGTGTGTTTGAAGGGTATTCCTGTGCCTCTTTGCAAATGGCTGCCTGACTGTTTACCTGGAGAAAATTAATCCCATCACTGACACTTTCAAACAGACATGAGCTCAGTGAGGCTGAAAATATGACCAACGCACTTTTCCATGAACAAAACAATGAAGCCCAGTTTGTGTTCATTTGTGCTGTTCTGTGTCAAAGTGTTGTTTGTTCAACTGTTAAATAGACATATACCCATAAACCATAACCTGAATGAAAAAGACAAAATACGCTGAATTATGATCAATGATTCTTGGAGGATTTGTTTTAGGTCATTTAACCTTCTGAGCAAATTGCAGCTGTGTAACTGGAAAGACAATGATCCATCATCAGTCACAACTGCTCAACATACTGGCCAGTCACTTCTGACCTTGCTGACAGCCACCCCATTGCCAAGTATGTTTTCTGAGTCTGGACCCTATCATTCTGTCTGCACGGTTGCTGGTCTCTGTTTGCAACTACCCTGGACACAACTTTATCTTAAAAAACAAAAGAGTTAAAGGTCTTAATAGCTACTCATACGTTGCATTTATACAACTGAAACTATAGATGAAAAGTAAATATTTTTTTATGAATCCCACATGGAAATTCAAATTCTGTAATCCTTTGGTTCAGCTGGTTTTGGTTTTCAGACACTGGAACAAGGCAGAATGTTTTCCACATCATCTAAATTGTTTTCTGACTGACACTGGTGTTGAACTGGTGCTGGAGAATCAGACATAGTTGTCTTGAGCAGGTCTTGAGGACTCTGGGACTGACACCATCTGGACCTACAGTCTTGTTCTGGTTCAGTTTCATCAGTTGATTCATGACTTGATTACAGGAGACAGAGTGGAGGTGGAGGCAGAGGGGGTTTCAGGGAGTCCTGATGTGGAGGGAAATGAGGTTGTGTTTAGGTCCTTGACTGTCCGCAGGGGACAGAGTGGAGGTGTGACAGGAGAGCTGTAGGCTCATGGGGCTAGCATGTAGGATAATTTAAGCTAGTAGTTCCATGTCCATGTCCAGGATGAAAATGCTGGTTAACCAGTACTGCAAGTTAACAAGTACTGCTGGTTAACCAGTCCCTTTAGTTTTCCACTGAGTTGTTTATTGTGGTCTGCACGGAGCGTCTTAAAGCCGTGTACAGATGCATTACCGTGTAGGATTTGTTCCGTTAGCTCGTGGAGTTCAGCAATTTTGTGAGGACACATAGCTCCAAATAAATTTTACTGTATGCTTGCACTAGGCACTTATTATAAAATAACTGTCTCAGGAATTCAAATTTTCATTCATCATATTATAAGAAATTTTTCCAGGTTGAACCAGAAAGAATAGTTGATCCATTCAAAGCAGTATATATAAATATATGAAATCATTAAGGGATTTCCACCAAACAGTTGTTTGTTTTGAGTGCAGTGCTGCCTTACTGCTTAATTATCTCAGTCATTCCTTTATCCTTTGCATTTCTCTTATAACTTTTTCTTTTATGGGTGTTTGTCTGACTCTCCGTGTTTGTCCAGGATGTACCTTGCTTCTCACCTGCAGCAGCTGGAATTGCCACCAGCTACACCCCCTACCCTGAATGGCAGTAAGTGGGTATAAGAAATGGAAAGATGGCTTGGCTTTGATATCTGGAAATTATAATTTAAATACATATTGGAACTAATCAAGTATTTACTCATTATTTTCCCACTCAGACTTTCCATAGTGGACTGGCAACCTGTCCAGGGTGTACCCCGCCTCTCAGCTGGGATTGCCTCCAGACCCCCCACCCCCGCAACCATATTCATGGAATAAGAGGTAGATAATGGACTCGCAATCTTTACTTTTCAAAGATGCAGCCTCTCTAAGACGCTCATTTTACACCCAACCATCTTCCTGACCTGTTATTAATCTCCTACCTTTTTAAAAAGAAACTTGTTTGTAGCATCTTTGTCAAAATCAGAAGTAACTTCTAAAGGAAAGAAGAATAGAGTTCATATATCTCCACTAATCTTTTATGAACCCATGAACAGGGTTTTATCTTGGAGGTATTCTAATGAACATTATATAAACAAACCAAAAGCCTCATGATAAAATTGCAAAACAATAATTTGATTAGTTTATTGACATCTGGTAGCACTGCATTAGTCACAGATAAATTGTGAGCCAGTGCTGCTGCAGAGTTGATATATCTTTATTATTAGATTACACAACAAAAATGTATTCATGGTCTCCAAGTGCAGAGAAAGAAGCAGATAAATAAAGCCAGATCAGCAATTGGGAGAGTATTTCTAGAATACTCTAATGTATTAAGCAACCTATGTGAGCCTCAGGTTTCCAACTTAGAACTGGTGCTTGTCATTGGAGTGTCTCAGACCTGTGATTAAAATTTTGCACACCTTCTAGGACCACATTTGGTTGGTTTTTAATATTGAAACTCTTGAAAATAAATTCACATGTGACCAAGTGACCTCATTAATCTTGTGCAACTTCCCAGCAAATACTCATCTTACTGGAAGTGATGCAAGTAAATAAAAAAATATTTAATCTCCTTTCTTTCTTATGAATTCCTAAACTGCATATTGTTAAATAAAGATCTTCCCACTGAAATAGATTTTCACTTTAAAAAATGATAATATAATCATTAGACAGATTTTATTTATTTGTATGCCATTTCTAGAATCCACTGCATTAGGAATATAATTCCACAATTTGGAAAGACTAGTCATGTGACATTTGTCATGTGAAACTCTTCATCTACTCTTTTGACACGTATTTTTTTTAATGTATGATGTTATGGAATAGCATGCACTCTGACATTTCATTTGTTTTCATATTGAGGTGTGGCTTTTTATCTATTAGGCTTCAGGCTGGTTAAGATTTTGTGAAGCCCTCTCCCCTCTGAAATGTCCACACTCAAAAATGATCCCTTCCAACTGTGCTGTAGAGTGGCACAGTCAATTTTTATATTGAAATTAATCATGTTATTAAAATAAATATTTTCAGAATGTGACAAACCAGAGTTTTTTTTCTTTTTCTTTTATTATATTTGTTATTTATTTGCATTTCTTTTTGTTAAAACCTCTTTAATATGTCAAAATTGGCACAAATTTACTAAATTCGAACTTGACATTAAATTAAATGGCACCCATAATTGAATCAAAATTTAATCAAATCAAAAAATTAATTCTGATATTTAACTTTAATCATTATATATTGATCATAAAGCTAAACTCATGGCACATATGCTGCACCAAAACCTCGGCTCCCTTAGCTGCAGTCAGGCTCATCCTTCTCAGTGCAGCATATGTAATCACATACTTAATTTACAAAGATAGCTGAGCCGTGGATTTTCTATTTTTGGTGTCTCGTATTATATGCTGTCATCTGTCTTTCGTAACACAGTATAAACACCATCGTTAGTGCGAACAGTGATGTTTAAATTGAAATTTCTTGCAAGTATAATGAGAAAGTAAGTAGATATGTCATGGTGGATGCAGAAACTTTAGACAAATAAAGGTGCTCTTGTTGAGCCATTTAAACCCTGATGTGGATCCAGGTCAGGCAGAGAGCTCAAAGAGCTTGCATCTAATGTCAACCATATTAATAGTTTAATGTAAAGTTGCTCACATAATCAAAGGTGACATACAGACTCCAGTCAAACTATCAATGGAGATAACTTTTCAATACATCCTTGTAAATATAACAGTGATCAAGACTAAATATGAAAAGTTAAATAAGTTAAAGAAAAATCAAACTTAGAAGAAGAGGGAAATCATCAGAATGTTGCAAAGTAACCCAGGATAAAAAAAAAACATTTATGTCATCATTAAATGAGTGTTCAATTCCAGGTATGTGTTTGGAATCATTACTGGGACCACATTAATATTAAATTACTGGATAGAAACAGGCATAACAAATTGTTCTTTCCACTCTAAACACACCAGCAAACACACTGTGCTGATAAACACATGGAAATAAAGCTCCCAAATTAGACTGTGCCTGAATTATTTTAGATTTTTCCCCATGAAGGACTGTCAAGCAAAGTGTCAGAATAGACAGAAGAGTATTACAGTCTGTACAGTTTACAGTCACAGCTTGTACATAGCAGCATACCCCAGGGCTGAGGTGTTGTTACCGATACTGGCCTGGCTGCCGCTTATAAATGGCAAGAGGGGCAGCTCCTTTCAGACTAACAGATGACAGCAAAAGGGAAACATGGTGCCTTATTATTTAACCATCATTCTTCTTTAGAACAGCAATGTTCAAACAAACAAAAACTACTTTACTTTTAAAGCTTTGTAGTTTTTATTTGTTGGCCTATGTGGGAACAATAAACTGGGAATTATATCTAAAAATAAAGTAATATAAATCATTAGATTTTTTTTCTGTGACTGTATCCATGAATCCATGAGTTTATGACTTAAATGCAAGGGGTTGAAACCTCTCAGATACAATCTCAGCCATATCCTAAACAGGCCTGTTCCACATGTGATGCTTTCAGTCTATAGTGTGTGATATAGCCTATCTAAGGATGAGCATGGTCGTACATTGACTCCAAAATGGGAGTATTGGTTTTTAAAGAAAAATTAAGAATATAAAAGGAGTCTTATTTAAGGATAAATTTGCGCCTGTCCCCCTATTAACTAAATAAACCTTAAATTTTCGCCTGCCAGTTAAAATGCACTACGTAGTATCAGGGGTAGCAATTGCTTTATCGGGGGCTCGGTGGAGCAATGTAACTTACCCGCTCTGAAGGTCAGACAGAACGAGTCAGGTTGAGGAAAAGTGCGCGCCTGTTTCTGTGCGCTGACAGCAGGCAGGAAGCCTCAGAAAAAGCGTAGCAAAAGATAAAAATTAAAGATAAAGTTTAACCGTTTCAAGTTTCACTGTCTGTCCACACACTAGCAGCTCGTACCACCGCTTGCACTTCGGTAGCTAATTTGTTTTCGTTTTGACGCTCGAGATGTTGTCACAACTCGGTGTGCGGTCACCTGTGTCACCACCAATGGCAATTCTCTAATGGAATTGTGGGTAGTGTAGTTTTGACAAACCCCAGCCGCCTGTGGTATTTTAAAATAATGACGTATATCTGATTATACCGATAAGGGGGGTACAAGAAGTAAACATAGAAATAAAAATAAATAAATAAACTAAATTAAAAGATAAGATACAGACTATATTTTTTAGAAAGTAAAATATAAAAACGTGATATGTTTACCTGGAATGTTTACATTAAGCTCCTTTGTTTTGCAGTTTAAAACTGAACTTTCTGTGGTTGACTTACATTGAGTTAATGGTTATGATTCCTTTCTTAAACACTAACACTGGGTATTCAGTAGTTTCAAAGCATCTTAATAGTGTTTTTCTTTTAATCGCAGTCATTGATGGTGCAGGTTTGTCTATTCAGGAAAGGTTTCCAGATGTGGTCACAATTTTTTGAGTATTATGGCAAATGATATTTTTTTTTCTTTATCGTAGTGGATCCATATCCGCCTTTATCATCTTTCAAATAAATCCAGTTTACAAAGCTCTGAGAATATAGTAAATTGTTTTTTTCTAGTTTATAGATAACTTGGATTTGTGTGCATGGGGAGTGTTTACATGATATGCAGTCACATGTGGACTGATGAATTTGGCAAGTTCTCACTGCATCTACTTAAAATATTTTAAGAGGCCAGAACACCAACGATATTTGCAACGTGCCTTCCTGCAACACATTAGCAAACATATTTTATCTCAATCTTAACATGTTCCAGTTAACCTAATGCAGCAAGCAGTCAGTGGACAGTTTCCCATAAATGTTGTAACTATGTGAATATTCCAAATTTTAAGCAATGAGTAGGCTATGCTGATTATCCTTCTAATATCATTCTTTTAAAACACTATAAGTTTTGACTTCATTGAGGTTATTTAAAGGTTTTTGGCTGTTTCCATCCCAACTCAGACCAGTTATTTAATATAAAAGATGTACCGGTGATGCAGCAACATGTTTGGTTATTGTCAACATTAAAAAGTCCAAACTTTACAACATGTATTATAACCAAGTTGATTTCAAATATTACTCATTTCTGCAAATACTCATTTCAGTTGTGAAATCCAGCTTCTTTCAGCTTAAACAACTATCCAAAATTTTAATCCATGCTTTTATTGCAACTTGCCAGGATTCCTGCAATGCACTTTATGTTGGCCTCAGTCAACTCTTGCCTGACTCCAACTTGTTCAGAATGCTGCAACCCAGCTTTTAACTGGTACCAAAATAAAAAAAGGAACACATCACTCGTTTTAATGTCTTTACACTGGTTACATGGTCAACATGGTCTCGTCCTACAGTATCTGTCCAACCTGCTTGAGTCCTGCACGTTCTCTCCGGTCGGCAGATCATTCCCTGTTGGTGGTTCCTAGAACTAAAATGAAATCCAGAGGGGACTACTCCTTTTCAGTTGTTGGCCCCAAACTGTGGAATGCAATGCCCCTGCACATTAGACAGGCTGGGTCTCTTCCCATTTTTAAAACCTCTTAAGACTCAGCTGAACACAGCTTGAGTCGCTGACGTTTTTAAGATTTTTTCTAATGTTTTTTAATCCAGTTTTGTTTTATGTCTTACTATTATTACTAACTTTGGTTTTATAGTAGATGATTTTATTGCTTATGTTACTGTGTCCGGGATTGTGTACAGCACTTTGGTGAACTGTTTTAAAAAGTGCTCTATAAATGAAGTTGGATTGGATTTGTGTCGGTCAGTGATCTCAAACGCCAGTTCTTATGAGCTAGTGTCCTGTCGATTTTATACATTTCCCTATTACAACAAACCTGAATCAAATCAATGTCATCAACAGGCTTGTGTAGAAATTTTAATACGGGTTAAAAGTTAAAATGTAGAAACTATTCAGAACAGCAGAATTCCAGCTCATGTGAAACAAAGATGAAGATCCATTTACATTTAGAGACTGATGGCTTTCTGTTGTGTTTATATACTGCAACGCAGACAAGTGTAGGAGGTGCAATGGTTACCTTGTCTCAATACATGTTCCTTGTCTTGATCCTCAGTGTTAAAGACATTTTGCAAGATCTCTGGAAAATAATCTGTTAGGAAGAACTGGGGGCTTTTAAATTCAGCAGACTATACCAAATACAACCACAAGGTGGTAATAAAAGTACCTGTAAATGTAAACAGTACTGTCTGCATAGATTTCAGAGAAGAAACAGGACAGACACAATGGCAGTTGGTTTATTTCAGTAGAGTCATTTTTCCTGATAAAGCAAAACCCTCCATATACAATCTACAACTAACCAAAACATCCAGTCATTCACTGCCATGGGGTATATTGTGCAAATCAAATTACATGACTGAAACTGCCAGATGAATAATTAAACCAAAGCACATCAAGCATTTGATTGGAAATATTACTGAGAATGAACATCTCCATGTGGCATGAAAGAACACAATGCAAATAACGGAAGGATGATCAAGCTTCTAATAAAAGAAAAACTTCAGCCCTCCTTATATCAGTGCATCATCTATGAGGTGAATCATCTCTTTGGCCCCTTCTTTGTAGAGCAGTCATTAATAGTCATTTATCTCAAGTGCCTTAAATTAAACATTAAAGAAATTATTAATAAAATTCTGTTGACGCGACATGTCCAAATTTAAACCAATGCCAAATGATTTATATGACACCTTTCCAAGCGAGAATGATACAATCAATTGGAGAGACAAGTTTTCCACCTTGTTAAATGAATTCATCCATGAGCTTAAAGAACTCATCTCAAGAGACCGGCATACATTCATATTAAACAGGACATGATGCCATGTAGTAAATACTGTTGATCACAACAAATACATCTTTCTTTGTACTAAGTGTCTGAAATATTTGGTCACATTTAGGCCAGTCTGTGCATGTCTCTTTTAAAACACCTAAAAATCAAAACGTGTACGTGCATATAGTTGCTGAATGTGAGCCACTATAATGTTTCTGTTTCATAGCCTGACAAAACAACAGCAATGCTTTTTTATCTTCCAACATAGGAAGTGAACAGGGAGGGCAGCAATCTCATGTGTGAGGCAAGAAGGGATACTGTGGGTGCCACCAGTCTATGAGTCTCACACTGTGAACAGGATCCAACACCACCTGGGTCCCACCTTCATCTGCTCTCTTCCCCCGCTGAAGTGGTGAGTCTCCCAGCACGAGACGAACACGATGGTGGCGCATGTCTGTGCTCACATTGATCGTGAACTATGAGAGAGACAGAAACTCTATTTGTTAATTAACAGATAAAAGCTTAAAGTATCAAAGTATCAGATAAAAGCAGATTAAAAGTATCAAAACTTTCCTATTTTTAATCATACTGGAAAAATTCCATCCTGGTGTAAGAAGTGTATGATTGAAAGCAAGCACAACAAGTCACTATTTGGTTGTATTTCTCATTGAATCCTTAACTCTAAAATTTCAACAACTATTTTTCTTCTAATGGTCAATAACGGATTGTATTTGATCTGTAACTAATCCAAGAACTACTTACCAGAGTCAGTGTCATGCCCATGACCACAGGTGTTCGGATGTAGTTGAGTGTGGTGACCTGAAGTACACTGCAGTCAGACTCAGGATTCATGTGAACATCTTCGTATTGTTTTGGCAGGCGCAAGGACTTGGCACAGCCATTCTTACTGTGTCCCTGCCGAGATGGGAATACCCAAAGACACATTTAATATGCAACAATTACAGCCAGAAGCACAACAAGCTCCTATGAAAATAAATTAATATGCTAATGAAAAGTAAATGTGGAAGTTTCTTTAAAAAGGAAGAAAATGGGGGCAATTACCTGATTCTTAAATTTGAAGTTGAACTCCCACAATGCATCTGACACCTTTTTGTCCCAGAAGAGTAAACACTACAGAGAAACACAAGGATCATTTATAATTCATAAGCCAGATGAAGAATTAGTTTTTGTCATTGCAACACTTATGTCTTTTACATTTTCCTTGTTTTATATACAATATCACAACTAATGAAGATGCCTCTAGGTTTAGTACTCATGTACATATCTGTGGTAGTTAATGGTGAAGTTTTTACAGAAATTAAATTAGATTGAAACTGTACTTCCCCAGCGCTGGTTGAATTGATTCCTTAAAAGTTATTACCATTATATTTAATGTTTACTTTTTAATAGTTTAGTGTAATATATTCAGGACCATTAAAGAGCCTAACATTCAGATGAAAGCCATCAGACTGCTCTCAATTTGGAAAGCTTCCTAAAGCTTCCTTTAGTGGCTATCTAATGTTAAACAGCTCCAGCAAAAACACTCATTTTTATCATTTAAAAAAAGTCTAACCTCTAAATAAATTAACAATTTGAGATAGCATTATGTTGTTGACACTTACCCCCCACTTTCTTAATTGCAGAAACTCCTGTCGCAATATGATTGAAGTTCAAATAAAAAATACTACAGTCTGCAACAGCATGTAATACCAACAGCAAACCCAGAGCAATCAGAGGCAGAGGTGTAAACACAAACGGTGGAGAATCAGCTTAAACCATTACACTTTTAGTCCATCTTCTTTTTAAAAGGTTTGATTTCATTTAAAGTGTTAAAATGTCCCTTTAAAAAAAACCTTCTTTGCAGATTTTATCTTTAGCTCACCTGTTAGGCACCATGTAATGTTCCAATCAAAGAGCATGCTGACCGCTGCCTACTGCAGATAACATAAAAACAACTTACAGTTGCAGAATATCTTAAATGTACCTTGGAATTAAGTAAGGTGGTAGGTGTGGATTCTGGCAGTGCAGGAATTTTCGAAACACGCAAGTTGAATGGTTCATACAAATGGAAGAGGGAACGAATGACACAGGCCCGAAGACAGCGCATCCTATCTATGGAGTCAGGCTGAAGACGAAATGGCAGTTCAACATCAACCCTGTGATGTCTTTAAAGAAGAAAGAGCAATCAACTACAATACAAAACATTTGCTTTAATTCACAACTGTCAATACTAAAAAAGAAGTGTATCTGCTTTTCAAGTACTTTTATTAAGTTAATCGTAAAGTTAAAAAGGCTAAAAGAGACTCAGCAGTAACCTTAATGAATATCTGCATAAAAAAGTAATCAACACACCTTCTATACAGTCTCATCCAAAAAGCTGCAGTGCAAGTGACTACCCACGCATTCCTGCAGATCAAAGCAAATCTGCACACATCCTCAGGTCGAATATAGGAAGAAAGCATCAACCAAATATCCACTGGATAATCCTCCCCATCGCTGCTCTCACTGCTTTCTGAAAGAATAAACTAATAGATTAGTGCAGACCAAAGAACTATGCACAGGCCCTATTCAACTGATTTTTGCCAGCAATTGTTAAAAAGAAAGCAACCCTAAATAGAAAAATATACCCTTTCTCCTCTTGGTTTTCTTTTTACGTGCTGACTTGGTTTCACTTTCCCCGTCTTCCTCAGGATCCAGGTCATCACTGCTGCCCAAAGCATCTACTCTGCTACCCCCTGCTGAGGAGAGAACCTCCTCCACAGCCCCCTGAGATGCTTCCAGGCCACAAAGTAACTTTACTGAAAGATACAGATTGGCCTTTTTAGTCTTTTTATTTGGTTATAAGAGTATATAAATTGTATTATATCATCAAATATTTTACCTTCTTTTTCCATTGCATTTACCACAGCCTTTTTCACCCTTCCTGACTTCACAACGGCTGGGTCTGCATTAGCATAATCAGCAACAGTGACTGAAGGAATAGGGGAGAAAAAAGAAATTAACATTATTATAATACTTAGCCTTGAATTGGCTAACACTTATGTATATAGTGAAACTTAGCTAAACTCGCGATTATTCCGGTTGAACAACTCTTTTAATCATTAATTACAATGATGTATACATAAACGATATTAAATAGCTTGCATTATACAATATTTAATCCGACAAAAGCAAACAATGTCAGATTCAATGAAATTGAGAAAGCTAATTGTAAGAGGGCTAACTTGCTAGCTAAGCTGCTACCTGATTCGGAACAAATGTCCCCAGCCTTAAATTTCAGCCGTTTTCGGCTTCCTTTCTTGGGCATGTCGACACAAATGATATGTAAACGTCTAACGGGACTGTGAGTTCTGCCATGTCTCTATGGCAAATGGAGGTAAAGAGAAAGAGAGAAAAAAAACACAGAAGTTGAAAAATGTTCCGCCAGGGTCTTCAGCCATCATGGAATGACGTAACATTCCAAGTTACGCGAGAGTGCGATTATCATCTTCATAAGGTAGAGAGATCCTGTTTGAGCAGTACAGGCTGGTCATAAAGTGTCTTAACAACGAAACTGATATAATTAAAAAAGAAAATAAATAAATAATTCTCTGGATATTATTACAAATGAGCAGCAGATATTTAAGTCTCTTTGTCCGATTTTATACACTTCTGTATCAGTTTCTTCAGAGGCTCTTCAGTTGTATAGCCTACACTTGATCCAATAGCTGGACGTGATGGTGAAAGCCCTCCATAATCATCCCTGTTGTTTTGTTGACTGTGTGTCCACTTTTATTACATTGTGCATTTTCTGGAAGAGCAGACATTTTAATGTTCTTTTAAAGGGGTAGTGCACCCAAAAGTGTTTTTAATGCTGTCCACATAGTATTATTAAATTGTGATGAAACCCAACTATGATCTTGTTAAATGTATAACCCATGAAAAACCCATAAAACTCATAATTTTGTGGGTCAAAGTTACTCAAATCACCTCTTACAAGTAAAAACCGTTTTTTTCATGATGTAGAGGTCTAAGTCACAAGATTATTCAAAAAGTTGACAGCTCCTCCTTCCAAATGGTAGAAGTAACTACTTGCAGGCATATAAACCATGCACATTGATGCACATAAGGATGTGAGCTTATGTTATCTGATGTAGACTCACTGACTTCATACTTTCAGACCAGGGATGCTTAAGTCCAGTCCTGGTTGGATGGTTGAATACTCTCATCTGCATGTCACTCAGCTTTGCAGAGATTGAGCCATTCATCTGATTGAGGTGTATTGGAGAAGGGATGTATCCAAGAGTTGCATGAGGGTAGATATCCAGTGCTGGACCTGGATACCCTGCTTCAGATTCTTACAGAGATTCTGAGATAGTATGACTGCAATGGGACAGATTTATGCTTTTGAGAGTGTTAAAGTAACACTGACTTTATTCTTTCTCTGTTCCTCATCTGGAGCATATATCTACAAAAAAATAAAATCTGCCTCCAGCACTACAGGCAACACCTGTATCCAACTAGACTCACAGAAGTCTGACTAGCACTTATCTGTGCTGTTCCTTATTGTTTGATTTCTTGCTTGTGTTGTTCTTATTCTCAGATGTAAGACACTTTGAAGAAAAGGGTCTGCTAAAGTCAAAGTAAAAAAAAGCCAAAGTCAGCTTTATTGTCCAATATGAAAGACATACAGCATAAATTAAATTCCAGTCCTCTCTGATTCACAGTGCGAAAAATACAATACATATAAAGTGCAAGAGAAGGCAGCATATAAAATAAGTAAGTGATGATATATAGAAATAAATATATACAAAGAAATGGCATAAGAATAGCTTTACATTTTTAAAAAAAAATGGAGGGACAACATGATGTCAATGCTGGGTTGGCGGCAGAGTCTGTGAGTGCAGGGGTTAAAGCGGAGTCTGTGGAAGAGCATGAGGATCGAGGGCAGAGCAGGGATATAGTTGAGCCTCCGGACTGTCTGGTGAGGGAAACTGTCCTTGAGCCAGGTTGTTTTGGCTCTGAGGCTCCTCCGTCTCTTTCCTAACTACAGCAGGCTAAAAAGGCTATGAGATGGGTGGATGGGGTCACCTGCAATCCTGATGGCTTTGCAGGTGAGGCAAAAGTTATAGATGTCCATCATGGAAAGGAGAGAGACACCAATGATCATCTCTGCCGCCCTCACAATGCACTGCAGACTTGCGGCACAACATGGTACAGGCTCCGTACCACACATGATGCAGCTGCTCAGGATGATTGTGTTGAATGCTGAGCTGAAGTCTATGAACAGCATTCTGACAAATTAGTTTTTGGTCTCGAGGTGAGTAATAGAATAGAATAGAATAGAATAGAATAGAATAGAATAGAATAGAATAGAATAGAATAGAATAGAATAGAATAGA
>JBAMHX010000004.1:25792999-25811329 GCA_037177515.1 Pseudomugil tenellus
TATTATTATTATTATTATTATTATTATTATTATTATTATTATTATTATTATTATTATTATTGTTGTTGTTGTTGTTGCCTTTGGACTGGTGACTGGTCCAGGATTAATCCTGCCTCCCTCCTGTTAATTGCTGGGATAGGCACAAGTTTGGATTAAGCTTGTGCTTGTGTAAAGTCATTGTACTGAATTGGATTAAGCAGTATTGAAAATGATTGAATGAATAATATTATTACAATAGTTTTGCAGTTATCAGTCTTTGGGACATGCTACACATGTGGTAAAACACAACATGCACTCATGAATTGACTTGTGGTGAACATACCTGTGGTTATCTCCACATACAGCTTGGAGATGATGCCTAAAGCAATGCAGAGAAATTAATTTAATCTTAGTTGGAATGTATTTTTCCCTAATCCTACTCCGTCCAGCTGACGAATGAGGATGGTCTGCCATTGATGCATTACTGTGAAGAGCAGTGCACCAATAAAGGAGGAAGTGTGAAAAAGAACAGACAATAGCGGATGTCTCCAGTTTGGGTGTGATGAATATATTAGAGTAATATTGTAGCAGTTGGCAATGCTCCTGACCCCCACTACTCTATATGTGTCATTGATAATTAGGCTGGCTCCTCTAAACATGAACATTGCTGGTGTATGTATGCCCTCAAGTTAATACAATATCGCAGTTTTATGTGTTGTACTCACCTTTGATGTGTAGATCAGCAGTTAGATATGTACATATGTGTTGTGATTTTCATTTTTTTTTCTGTGCACAACTTTAATCTACAGTTCTCTTCAGGAACACAACGTGATGTGGTGGTAAACCATCTATGTGCTCAGTTCTTTAAAAAAAATCAGTTTGTTTATTTTGAATATTATTTTTTTATCTCATGCAGTGGTTCTCGGGCGATTTGAGCCACAACTCCTGTGATAACATAAGTTTGTGTCACAACCTCCACCCCCACACGATGACTGAGTGAATAATTGTATGATATTTCAGATGGATCATCCTGCAGCCATCCTCCAACTGGATGGTTGGAAAGCTGTCAGTATCTTCATAGATAAGGAGGATGCAGTGCTTTTGGGTGGGTTTGGTTTGCTGCTGTGACAAGGATCCTACATGACCAAAATCTGCTTCTCTCATGGACATAATGTCAAATTTAGATTTTTATTATGGCATGTTTTAATTTTAACAGCTCTGATAAATTCCCCAATGTATTTGATCATTATAGGCAACCTTTTTTTGTAGTTATCTGGCGACCCCCAGTTTGAGAACCACTGACTTAATGTTCCGTCATGTGAAAAATGAATGATTACCTTTTTATATATCACATCATATTCTATACTTTTATATTTTGTGAAGTGGAGATATTTGGCTATTACGCACAGCATATCAGCAACATATATCACACAATATCAACCTACAGTGCTGCACTCTGTTAAGCACAGTGGTGAATTGGTGATGATTTGGGACTATTTTGAGCCACAGGACTTAGGCATCTTTCAGTTATTAAGCTAATTCTGAAAATCTCTGGATTAAAATATTCTAGAGCCCAATGTGAGGCCAGCAGATGTATCCAGGTCTCCAGATTTGTCCAGCAGCTAAAGCTTGTTGAAATTAAGTTTTGCAGAAGTGCGATGATTCCAAGTAAATCTACACCCGAATGGCGAAAAAAGATGCAAAAAGAAGGGATACAATGACAATGTGATATCATCCTATTTTTCTCCCATACTCCTTCCTACTTTTCTTCTGTCAAATTCTGCTCTAATATGCACAATCTTAGAATGGTAAGATGTACATTCTTCAAGGCATAACTTATATGTGCATGTGTGTTTCTGTTGGAGTTTTCTGTAGGTTTCCTGACTCCATGGGACTACTCTGACCCAGAACTGTCAGATCTATGTGTCTCCTTCAAAAACACATACTCAAACTTACAGTACACACATCGACAAACAAACAGCAGGAACACGTCCTAATTCTGCTCTTTTCAGTTTTTCTGTTAAATAAAAAAAATTATTAAATGGCAGCAAAAACCATACTGACGTTTGCTTTGGCACAGCTATTTAAAAAACCTGCTAGATATTGCCATTTTACCCACATGTAAAGTCACATTTGCACACATACAAAGACAAGAATGGATATGTTCATTAACTATGGAGAATAAGGTCTCAGATTAACATGTCAGCCCATTACAGTGCATAACGCATCTAATGCAGCCCTCAGAGATCGGCTTGGCTTCAACAAATGAGGTTTTAAATATGCACGCATGCCTGCATGTCCTCAGATGCATGCATTTGCACACACATACACATACACATTGTTCCATTTTCATGTGAAGAAAACTGTTCTGACACTGTCAAAGGAAATGTGTTGTAAAGCTGACGCGCCTGCATATGTGTATGCGCTGCACCCAAGCTATTGGGTGTACAGCATGTGTCCTAGCAAAGCGGGTCATTGCTTTTCATTCATGACTGTTTCTAGACTGCATATTTCACTTTTTTTACTGCTAAGTCCTGTACAATTACTCTGACAGCTACAATTCAAGAGCATGACTTGAAATTGTACTTATTTAGATGTAGAAGAAGCTGACTGGAAGAAAATGAAGGTGAGAAAGAAACAAAATGCCATTTTATTTTAATTAGATGAATTGTATCTAGGTGAGATTATATCATATGAATACTTCCCGAAGTATAATACGTTGAAAAAAAACTGTGCTTTAATGATGAGATGCGAGTTTGATATGAGTGTGTGTTGTGAGGGTTTGGCCACCTGTTCCAGTCAGACACAACACTGGCTATTTTTGCCAGCATACAAATACACCCAGATAAAGACACACACATAACTCACTGTCCTTCCAAAACAACCACCTCTGCTTCAAATTTCCATCCTCTCTGGTCCCACTGATATACACTTGCATGCACACATGTACTCAAGCTATTATGCAATGTGTTGCTTGGTGACATCACACATACTTGTGCCTGGATGCCTCATAGCAGTGTTTGCTGCTTCACCTTGCTCAGACTCATAAACACGCATAGCTTTGTGTGTCCAGGAAGGAGCACATGCCACTGAGTTTCCATGCAAAGCTCCCACCCTCAAGTACGTTTTTAATTCTTTGGGGTTGGTGTATCTTCTGCACAATCTATTTGTAACAACACTTCATGTCAATTTTTGTTCCCATTTGTTATTGTATGTTCTTTTTCTGTTTATTTCTACTCCGTTTCTTTTCTATGTAACTTTCTGCATATTGATCACTTGTCATTGCTTCTTTAAGTCGTTGGTAAACCCGCAGTGCATTTATTGCTCCCTCAGACGGTGCTCCTTCCTCATGTTCCTGCAGCGGAGTATTGCCAACAGCACATAGAAGACCAAAGAACATTAATTAGCATTTTGTAAGGCAATGAGTCCCAACCTACGGTCTGGGACCCCACCAAAGGGGTCCCCCAAAGAACAAAGCAAGTTTATTTATATGGTTCATTCAATGTACAAGATAATGAAAAGTAATTAACATAAAAACATCAAATGCATGACAGGTGTTGTTAAGAAAAGGCAGCAATAAAATCTAAAAACATAATTAAATCAAGAGTGGAATTAAAATCACTAAACAAAAGATTAATTAACAGCTACCGTGCAGATTTTGAACCTTGATTTGAACATTTCTACATGTGGTGAAAGTTTTATTTCGCAATTTGTTCCAGATGGTTGTAGTATAACAGCTAAATGCTGCTTCTCCATGTTTAGTCTGGACTCTGATCTGGTCTCTGATCTGGACTCTGGTCTGTACCCTGGTTTAGTCTCTGGTCTGGTCTCTGATCTGGACTCTGGTTTAGTCTCTGTTCTGATCTCTAGTCTGAACTCTGATCTGGACTCTGGTCTGGTTTCTGATCTGGTCTCTGATGTGGACTCTGATCAGGTCTCTGGTCTGGACTCTGGTCTGGGCTCTGATCTGGACTCTGGTTTAGTCTCTGTCTTTGTCTCTGTTCTGGTCTCTGGTCTGGACTCTGGTTTAGTCTCTGGTCTGGTTTCTGGTCTGGTCTCTGGTCTGTTCTTTGGTCTGGTTTCTGATCTGGTCTCTGATCTGTCAAAAATTATTGGAAATTCTGTTGTGAGTCAGAATTTCTAATGGGTTGTAGGAGTTCCAGAAAGGTTTGGTTCCCCGTAGTTTGGTGCTTGGTGCGATGGATAGGTGTGACAAGGTTTGTGTTGGCAGAACGGAGGAAATGTTATTGTAGATGTATAGAGCATTAGGGAGGTTATGGAGGGTCTTGCAGGTGAGGAACCAGCTTGTACTGGATACAGTATCATACAGGAAGCCAGTGGAGATGCTTGAGCATGGGACTGATATGTTTTTTGGAGCATGAGCCCATAAAAACGCAGGCTGTAGAGTTCTGGATGGATTTTAACTTTTGCAGATGAGGGAAGTTCATTAAGAAGGCTATTGAAATGTGCAAGTCTGGAAGTGATGAAGACATAAATGAGCATTTTGGCTGTGGACTGGGAAAGGGAGAAACGGAGGCAGGGGATGTTGCAGAGGTGGAAGAAGGATGTTTTAGTGATATGGTTTTTGTGTGCTTGATATGAGAGGATGGACTCCATTTTGATACTAAAATTGCATTCCAGTAAAGCTTTATGCTGTTAATTTCACTTTAGCTTTATGAAGGATCAGACAGAATATATTATTTATGGTGAGAATTTTCTTTTGAAAGCATAAAACCTAGCATGGTTTCAGCATGGAGTGGGACAGGGGGTCCATGGCTTTTTAATATGTGCATGAAGGGGGAAAGGAAAATAGGTCAGGAACCACTGCTGTCAGGGACAAGAGTCAAATATACTCAGACACAAGCAGCCTTTGAAAATCTTTTGGCATGAAAAAGCAGAATTTAATCCTTCGCTTATTGCGTATTCGTTTAACAGTCAGCACAACTTTGAGCTATCATATTGTATTTTTAATGTCGGCTAAAGAAAGTTTGCATGAATGCTTGTTTTTATAGAAGAAGTGACAGAGCAGCTTAACACCAGCTGGCATCTCCCATTTGCTGACGTACACGGGCTGAACTTGTCCCTTTTCTGCAGTGATGCACATTATACCCCAAATTGTGAATACTGGCTGTACTAAGCCAGATGGGGATGTTGCCAGAGGTTAAGGTTAGCCTGGTGTGACTGTTTCTTTCTTTAGGACTTTTCAGTATTGTATTTGGAAGGCTGTTTAAATATTTTAAAGTTAAATTCTTATGTCCTAGTCCTACTATGCTACTTAAACTTTAATTTCAAGATCACATATTATTAGGTATCCTGTTAAACCACATCGCAGTTTTGTAGTACATTACCACGGTTTAGCTTAGTTGTTATAGTCCTAATAAACGACAAAGAAGCTGACCACAGATTTTAAACAGAATTGTGTTAAATAAATACATTGACCTTATATCATTTATACACACATCCTTTAACTTTATTCACCTATGATAATAAATGGTTCAGTTCATGCATAGCAAGGCATTTGACTTTAGGCCAGCAGATGTGGTCCTTGCAGTCTTGGCACTCAAACATAGTTACTGAACTAGAAAGGTGTTGTGCTTACAAGCACAGTGTGAGAGGGAATACGTGTCAAAGCTAATAAACTGCAGAAAAAATGAGCTCCAAGGTCACCTAGTACTGTATTTGGAGGAGGAATTAATTTATAAGCATTTATTACCAGATCAAATACATGTTATTTTTGATCATTAATTACTCTCAAAACGAGGTTTCCTGTTCTTCGCATCTTTGAATCAAATATGTAGAAATGAATGTTTTTCAGGAGTCCGATTCAGCGTATCAGTGACGTTACATTCCTTACTTTCCAACATACACACTTGTACCCTGCCACAAATAAAGCAATGCAAAGATTTTCCGTATGATTTTAAATATCAACCCACACAATCTCCAAGTCCTCCTGAATCTGAGTGTTTGTAACGTGTGTGAGCGTATTTGCCTGCAGCTAGTGCTTATGCATGGATGACTGAGACACATTTGTGCTCCATGATAGGAGTATATTGAGGAAAGGAGAAAGAGGGGTGTGGGTGGGAGGGAATGGGTTGGGGAGGGGACTCAGATGAGAAATTACCACATCTCATTGGTCTGCTGCTGAAGTTCTAATCTTATGCTGTGTGTTACGTAAGCCCAGAATAGTGGAGTTTGGGTCGATGTGGAGTAAAGTGGAGCATGAAACGAGCACCAGGAAGATGTTTAAAAGAGGGAGTCAGTAGAAAAGTAAAGAATCGACTTTAAAACAAAGATAGAAAAGTTCATATGAAATCAGCCGAGAAGGATTCTTCATTTTGCAGACACAATCTTTATTCTGACAGAGAGACACTGGAGCAGTGACAAGTTCCTGATCCAAAGACAAATAAAAATGAATTTCCTTCTGGGTATAATAAGTATTTTTCATTTAATTTTTCATCACATTGGGCTTCATGGTGAGGATCTTCATGCAGATCTTCACCATGCACATTTTCAGAAGGATTCTCAAAAACCAAGCATCTTAACTAATATGATCAAACTTTTGTCTGAAGCTTTTGTCCTTTTCCTTACCTTATTTTTTTTAGAAAGTCAGACAAAAGAAAATCCATCTTATAACCAAGATATTAAAAACCATTTCCTTCATTGCCTACTTTTAATCTAATTTAGATATCATACATTCAAATATCAATACAACTTTGGCGAGGACCCAAATGCAGACAGGGAGGAGCACAAGTAAACTGTTCAGCCTGAGGTTCTCAGAGCAAGAGACAGGAGGCATGAACTGAACAGCCGACTTCACGTTTTAGCATCATGAACTGATACCGAAGGGAATAACTACACAGAGGAACACTAACAATACATAGTTGCATTGAGTTATGTAAATGAAACCAGGTGAACACATGAAGCAAGACATAACTCACAAGAAACGCCGAACAGGATGTCAATAAAACAAAACGCCAAACCAAGACAAAGCTAATAAACTGTTTTTGATTGCAGCAAAACTGTGACTTGTATGAAAAACATGACTGCTGTTCTTTTCTTATTGTATAAAACAGACTGACAGGTTTTACCAAATTTTCAGTCAGTATATGGATGTTTCGGCACAGTAACATGGGCAAAAAGGCACCAAGAAGCAGCTCAGGGCTCCGCCGACACCAGGGTCCCCAGTTCCCCCAAATGTGATTGCAATGGCAATTTTTTATTTTAAAAAAGTAACACTTTAAAAGAACAAAAATGTGTGATATAAATAAAAAGGAAAAAATTGATTAGATTTAAATCAGAATGATAATATACAAAAACAATTTTTATTCATGGGTTGCGTTTTAACCATGGAAATTTGATGGTTGACACAAGTAATATGTGTAATAAATGTAATCACTTCCTTCTATCTCCATGATGCACATGCAGTTTTTTTTATCTCCGCCAAGTAGTTGACAGAGTTTCTGCTTATATCTCTGTCTGATAGCCAAATTTCCACATATTCTTGACCAGACAAGCATTAAGTGGTGATTCAAAACAAGACATTCTCTTCAGTCTGCAGTGCTCTTTAGAGCTATAATGAATTTTAACTTGCTTCCAGGTCTTACATGTATAATTGAAGTGAAACATAAATTAAAAAGATCCTAATTACTGCAGATGACCATAATGTATTGATTTAATTTTCATCACTGCAAGACAACAAATTAATACATAAACATGCAATAAACACCACAATATAGCAAAGACACTGTGGATTCATTATCAGCTAAACTAAGAATCTAATAGTGCATCCATATAAAATGAAAGTATGATGAAAACATCGAATGGAAATCACTTTATATATAAGGGTCTTCTTGGTGGAGATCTGCACGCTCCGAAGGCTTTTCTGGCTGACCAGTGGAATGCGCTTGAATCATGTTGACGATTTTTTGGTAAAACATTACATGTTTTGCACACTTTTCCTTTTTTCCAAATAAAACCGAACATAATTTAACTGGCTGACTTCTTTGCTATAAATCTGCCGTGACTTGTCAGCTAATGTTCAGCATGGCACGTAACATCACAATGCATCTTAAAAGCTGCAGATTATTACTGAAACACAACACAGTTTGCGTTTATATTTAATGAAATGATCAATGAAATGAGGGATTAGCAAGGTCAGCAGTTAACTTTGTTAATATCTAACCTGAAATATGGGACTAAATGGCAGGATAAAAACTCACATCATCCTATTTGAACTTTCCTTATGATTGGACTCTGGGGCGAGAAAAAGACAAGAATCCTTAAATGATCAACCAACATACAATATTTGACAAATTTTTCTATCTCTTTTTCTATTCTTGTCCCCTCCCTGTCTCCTGTTACATCTTGACATTGTCAGTTTCTTTGCAGTAGTCACTCTATCATCCAGTTTTACTCAAGGTCTCCTTCAACATAGCAGGTCAGGCTGGTCCCTGGCAAGCTTCTGTGTACAGATTATAGGCCCCTGAGCACTAATAGATTATTAGTGTGTAAAGCTAGCTCCCCCATGTTGCCTTGCCATGCCACGGCTAAGACGCTCCTTCTCTCAGTAGTATCCATCCTATGCTCCCTCCATCCCTCTGCCACTGCCATCTGGCTCTCAGCACCAGGCGCATTTAGCTCAGCTGGGCGTCAATTTGTCCCCCTGGCTGACTGGAAGAGAGAAGGCAAGACAAGGCAAGATTATTTGTATAGCACCTTTCATGTACACAACAGTTCAAAGTGCTTTACATAAAAACATTAAAAGCATTACAGATGTTGAAATAGAAATAAAAAAAGAACAAAAACAGAGCAAGGAAAGCAAAGGATGAAAGAGGAAAGGTGGGAAAGAGAAACAGTCATACAATGACAGAGGGAGACTTGCCACACAGATACAGATGGGAAAAAAAAGTCAAGAAAAGGTTGAATCAAGCCTATCTGACGGCCCCCAGAAGCAAGGGACATGCTCTGATAATAGAAGTGGAAACTCGCTATGTGTGTGTGTGTGTGTTTGAGCTCCTTCTATCTAGTAATAAGAGCAGAATGATTGGAGTTGCAGGACTACCAGAGGGAAAGGCGAGAGTAATGAAGGAGGGAGGCAGGAATGAACAGAATGAGAAAGTGGAGGAGGAGGAGCAGAGGGATGTGAGATGAAGTTTTTTGGCCAGCAGTTAAGCTCACAGCAGCCCTGCCATGTCTAACAACTACACTATTGGAACTCTGTCAGTTCACTTTCGCTCCTGTAACTCCCTCAGAATAGAAGATAAGGTATACATGGGTGGGGTAGGAATGTCGGAGCGGGGTTAGTAAGAAGAGGTGGGAAGCATGATTTATTTACATAATTCTTTTTGTTAAATGTGTGAGGGTTTTGAAACAGTGCTATGGACTCCATGGTTGAACAGTTATAGTCTGCACACAACAGAAGTACAATGGAGAACAATTGCACATGCTTCTCCCATGAACTCAGTTTGGGGTGCGTTTATACTCCCCAGTCTTTTCCCAGCAGAAGATTTAAGCATCAACAGAGGCAGCGGCATCTGAAGCTAAGTACGAAGCTAATACGGCTGGACACTTAAATGGATTTGAAGAACTTCAAAATATCTCCTCTACTCCATGAAATAGAACTTGTCAGTGTCTCACAACATAGCACACCCCCCTCCTGCTGACTGTCAATAAGACACACACTCTTTCACACACACACGCAAGCATGCACAGAGATCTGAGACGGCATGCTGCTGCGAGTGAAATGCAGGATTTGCCAGGACACAGTTGCAGGACAAATGTGTATCTGCACGCTACAGGAATAAGATACAGAACACATTTTTGTTTTTTAAATATCAGGATTGTACTGAATTTATGTTGGTTTGTCTTTTTAATCTGAGTATTGGACAAGAAAGCAAACAGTTGTCTAAGCCCTAAACACATAGCCTAACAGCTGGGCTGCCTGTTAAATGAAAGATTCTGATTAAGGGTTATTCGCTTATAACAATGTAGTTGACCAGTATTCCTGTCAAGAAGGAGGGCACGAGTTTCTTTAGATTGAGAAGAATATAAATTTAATAATGAAGAATAAAAGAAGTTGAACATACATTAAACATGAAAACATGAAGGGGCAATACATTAAGACATACAGACGTGCTACAAGGTTATAAGCTGGGCAGAATCTCTCCAGAGATCTGTCATCACACAGAAGTCTGGAACTATTCTGCTCTAGTCAGATAGGGGAGCTTTGTTTAAAGACTTTGGTCACGTGCATCAATCTGGGGCCTGTTCTTCGACTATGACAACAAGACCGAGGTCTCGCCTAAACATTTCCCTGATGGAAGGACGTCGGCCTTGCAGGTGGTTTACTAAGGTCAGAATGACATCAGTTTAGGAGCCTTATGGTCAGACCTTTCAACTAGACATTAATTAAGAGCAAGGTAATTAAGTTAATACATGAAATTCCTCTACAGCAATTAGCTCTGATGTTTTGTCAAATGTGCTGCAAGTCATGTGGTTTTTTTTGTTCATACAAGCGTCCTCTGGCTTTTTTCTGCCCTAACCCTCTAATAAAGAACCTCCTCCTCTTTGCACATTAAACAGTGAGTGTGCATTTTATATGCACAGTCCAGTTAAGCTTTACTTTGAGGTATTATATTTTTTTGCCTCTGGTTTTACAGGTTTGGTAAAGTGGCTGAAATGAAAAGTTTCCTTGTTAAAATTGCTTTTGCTTTGAATGGCCAGATAAGGCGCATGCATGTGTATAAAAGGTAGAAGAAGCTTTATGTACTGAAATCTTCCATGAACAAAAAATGGTCAGAGTGATGAATTGCCCACACAGAGTCAGCACTTCCTGCTACTGTAAGTGTCCAACAGGGTTGATAGATCACACATATGCACTGTCGGACGTGCTATGTTGCACAAACTCAGCTACACACAGATTTGGATGTGCCTCACAGAGATGTATGTGCAAATATGAATGATATTTTAGTCGTGCAGCCCAGAGTGCTGTCACATCTGGTCAGATGTCAACATACAGATGATTTTGTGTATTCAGTTTATACCACAGAATGAGGCTAATGCACACAGTTGGAGCTCAGAGTCCTAACTGGAGGAGGTAACAAGAAATTTCCTGTGCATGTACGTCCATGGAAAGCTCTCAGATCATCTAGTGTCTGTATTGAATCAAGACCCATTTATTCAGCACCACCTACGACATGCCTCAGTTCTCAGCTGCAGTCTGTTATTCATTTACTTCCACCTCCATTCACCGATATGTGGGTTGGAGCAGACACTCAAAGGCGGGTGCAGACTTTTACCCACACACACTCAGACAAACATAGAAACACTTTGCTTCTGATTCTTTGAGGTTTGCAGCAAAGTTTTATTGTCTGTAGTTATATTTGTGCGAGTGTCCAAAGCAACTATCCCAGATCTAATATCAAAATATTCATTATCAGCAAGCTCGTCTGTTCTTTTTCTTCAAAGGATTGCTCCCCTTCACGTTTTTACCATTCTCACTGTCTCTCTTGCTCCTCACTCTCTGTCTTATCAGCTTGCTTTAAGAATGTGCGCTGAAAGGTGTATTAGCTAGCTACAGTTCTCTCCGATAACACCTTACATTTCTGAGTTAGCTCCTTGTACTTAAAGACATTCCTTCACTGTTTAAGATGAGAACACCACTGGCACAAATCTCCAAGTCCTTCATGCACCACATTTATCAATGCAGCGTGACTGATTTTCCTAAGAAACAAACCTAATAAATGTTTCACTTTATTATGGGAGTTTCTTATTACCATGCTATGGAAGTGTAGAGCATGCAGGGGTGTGATGACTGTTAGCAAATGCACCGTGCAGTGAGTCGAACTAATCAGTTCGATGAGTCTGCATATTCATTATAGCCTGAGAACATTATTTTATGAGGGTATACATAAACACCCATGTAAGAGCTACACTGAAAGAATGTGCAGCATGTAGTTACAATACTAGCAGCGTGAACTGCCTCAACAATAGGATGTTGTAGTAAACACACACATGCACACATGGTTATGCTCTGTCCATCGATGATGAAAGTCACAAAGCATCGTGCTAGCCCCGTCAGAGTAATGGGGACTGTGACGTAGTCCACCCCAGAACAAGATAAACATCATTCACAGTTAGCTGCCTTCCTCTCGCTCCACCGCCGTATGCCCCGAAACATCTCTTATTGCCCTCAATTCCACACTTCAGTAGGCCTTTCATTTACTCATGCTTACTCTCACTCATTCTGTCTCTTACTTGCACAACCAGACGAGAATTGATCAAGCACACATTCAGAATCACCAGCGGCCTCTGAGATGTCTGAGAACAATAAACATTCCTCACTGTAAACTCCCCACAAGTGCAGACTAAGAAATGTTTCTGTCATCTGTCCTCTCTTAACCCTGTTTAAATATTCACTGTTATGTGTACATCACATCATAATGATGACTGACTGTCATTTCTATCCATCAAGCTCAATGATTAGCATGGCATGCTATTAGGTCAATCCAAAATATAACCCCTCAGTTTCAGACCTTTTACTGTAAAAAGATACCAGTTAATGTTACTGACATTATGCTTTACATGGCAGAAAATACATAGCAGTTTGGTGCCTTTATTGTTTACTTTTATGCATTATTGGGTAATGAGAGGTCAATGTCTTTATCTTTTGCCTGCTCTTGGGGAAACTGGCAGTAGTAAAATGACTTGAAATGCTGGGGCTCTTATTGCTTTATCAAATGCAGATGCAGAGCAAAGGCCAAGACATCAGAATTATGCATGTTAAATTATACTTTGCAGTTATGCAGATTGTTCCTCAGCATGTTGTTGTTACAATGCAAGAATGGTCTGGACCCAAACACAGGCAAGGAGGACAAGCAGGATGCAGATTAACTGGATTTATTACAGACAGAGGGGGCAACAGCAATGACACTCGTGATAAACTAACTAACTACAAACTAACTAGTGGACCAGCAAGGAGGAAAGAAAACCAAGGGTATAAATACACTGAAAACAGAACAAGGCACAGGTGAAAACAATGACCAAAATCAACCCAGGTGAACTAATGAACAGAACATGAAGCTGAAACCAAAGCAGCAGGCAAAACAGGAATAACTACAAAATAAAACAGGAAATCCTAACAGTTGTCTGATAATTGTTAATAATTGTTGATTGTTAATTATGTTGATTATTAATATTGTTGAAATGGGAGGAGATTAGAGTTTGATAGCTGTTTCCATCAGTCCTTTTTCTTTATGACTCACACAAATCAATGAATAATTAAGCAAAACTGTTACACATAATTTTAAAAAGAAAAAGTCTTATTTTAAAACTCTGAAGCCTTGACTGCTGATTCTCTTAGTAGTGGATAAAAAAAAAATCCCAATGTTGCTAAGTTCACGCAAAATCATACTGTAAGATGTAACTGTGCCAGATTTTGACTCAGTACAAAGAAGAAACTTGCCAATTTGTCAAAGTTTGCTCTGAAAATTTTGTTGAATCTTTTTTCATATCATGAACTTTAATTTCATCCGTAAAAGATCCTGCAAACATTTTTCTCATTTAAATAGTTTATTTATCTAATCATTGTCATTGTATTTACTACAAGTCCAGTTCTCCACATTCAGTTAATCTAAAAACCTACTTGTCAGCTCCTTTGGTTGTTGCCACAATGAGTATGACACAAGCTGCTGCCTTTTTTAAAAATTTTATTCAGTAGGTAAGAATCACAGTCGCAATGAGTGTATGACCTTGATTAAACAATAGCTTTATGATATCCAGATGTAACAGCTGTAAGCCAACAGCCTTCAGAAATCACAGGGGCGACGTAAAGTTGAAGCTTGGGTCCAGGGGAGAAGCAGTGAATAGAGGCTTGCACTCATCATCTCAGATCACATCCACTTAAGGAGATTAATCAATGAATGAACAGTTGTACCCGTTTTGATGCCATTACGCAGAGAGATGGAGAAAGACACAGAGGAAGAGTGTGAATGAGAGTTGACTGAGACAGAGGAAGGGCCTTTGGTTGAGTTACATAAAGGTCATATTGAGCTTTGCAGCTTGCATCAGACAGAGCCATCCCCAACCACTTCTGCTGCCATCCTCCAATATTCCTCTCCAGCTCTGCCTCTCCAGTTTCAAGTACATCCTTTTGTCATTGCGACCTGTTCGTTTTTCCTCTATCTGATCCACTGTTTCCTTTCTTCCGCTCTCACCGTCAGGCCTCTCTGAGCTCTTTCAGCATCTCATGTCAGCAATCACATGGCAGCGTTGTCTCTTGTTTTCTCCTATCGTATCATCCTCCCTTCTCTCTGCCATCTTGCGTGAGTCGAGTTATGGGGGAAGGGGAGACCCTGAAGGAAGCGCAAACTCAAACACATACACATACACACTCTCTTGCACCCACAGATCTGTGCTTTAATTGGTCCAGATTGGCTGCAGTCTTGCTGCCAGGGCGATGGATGCATTGTAGCATGTGCTACACAAATGCACGCACACGCCAAGTACAGCTCTTTTTACTTTGAAAAGGCTTGTTTTCAGTTATACTTTACTTTTAGCACAAGTTACTGTTTACATAGTTGCCAGATAACAAAAGAAGACATCCTTGCTCATGAAGCTGTTGACATCTTTGTGGGCCAGGGGAGTTAAAGTAGCCTCTAACAGAAATACAATATTAAATCATGTTTTTTTATATTACAATTGCAGTTTTGATGTCATCATGACCAGGATTTAAGCCAATAATAAGGTTTGTTACTCTTGCAATCTATAGCTGCTGTTCGTTACAAATTAAAAGTAAAAGCTGCATAATTCCACCTGCTCGGGTTTGGAAATTCGCCACACACAGCTGCTTAAATGCCTTCCAGTCTGGCTGATTTAGAGCACCTGGATGGACACAGCTGGAAAGATTCCATCACAGCTATACAAGTGAGACTTTACCTCTTAATTTGTTATTTTATTTGTTAGTCATAGAAATGGAGAACCTTTAGGAGCAGTGCCAAAACACAGGCATTTGCTGTTACTGCAAAGAGAACCTAAATATGTGAAAATCACCAGTATAAATGTGTGACATGTCAGCACACCTATTCCATCATCTCTACCAGATTATTTTTATTCCTGCTTTTTGGCAAAAATGGCTTCTCCATCCCTCCTCAATATAAATTACATTTTATTCCTGCAGGACATTATTGTCACACACACACATTTACACTTGCACATTTTTACGCATATAAAGACACAAACATCCTTGTGGGGATACACCACATATCTAGCTGGCTCTTGTTTAATGCTGACCAAACGGAATATGTGTCTGTCCCTCCAGTGTTCCCCTCTCACCCTGACGGCATAGCGCCAGTGAGTCCCACCTCATTCATCTACCCATACAGTTCCAGATATAGATCTTTCTGGCTGTCCTTGTTGCAACTAACACCTCTGGTGGCCTGTCTGTCAATCTGTCTGACTCCATGCATGCCTTGTATGTGTTTGTGTTCACATGCAGACTCAGGACCTTTCTCTTTCAACCTCCACCTTTCAGAGCCTGCAAAATCAGTCTCCATGGAAACGGGGGGAGGGTAGCATAGGGAGAGGTTGATGTTTACTTCCTGACACCTTCTGTCCCATAGGATGCAAACTACAGTATCAGCAACTCTGATTGCGTGTGTGAGTGTGTGTACCTGAGAGTGTTTAGCATGGTGTATAATGTAATACTCTTTAGCATTAGCTTTACATCGTTAAACATGAGGGTTTATGTATCTTTAATGGGTGTAAAGTTGAGAAAGAGTCAGAAAATGTGTGAATGTGTGTTCTTTCGCTTGTGAATCCTTAAACTTGATTGCTGCTAATGATCATCTGTCAAAGCAGAACAAATGATTATGTTAGTGGGTCTAGCTGGAGGACAGAGCAGGAGAATCTCTTGTTTAACGGGACATGAGGGTGTGTCATCATTTTATCTCAGCTAGTGCTCAATAGGAGGCGAGAATGGTCAAAAACATACAGAACCGGACCAAATATACCAAACCCATAGATAAAGTCAATAGTTCTTTGGTCAATGATGTACATTATAGTTATGGATGAAATCTTCAAAATAAACTTTACATGGGTACAGTTTAGTGGAGCTCAGCTCTATTAACATTTATCTAAAGCTTCATCCTCTTTAAACTCCTCCAGGTATGAAGAATTCAATACCATCTGGTTGCTCGACGATGTCATAATATCTCATTAAACTTTTACATAGAGGACAGTTACCTCCCTGGGAGACTCATAATGAAAGTACTTTTGCAGGATGGACAGATGTCATCACACATAAATCATCACAAATACTATATTTGTCAAGTTTTGTTTGTGTCTTAGCACAGAACTGATTATCCAAATTTATTACCAACACTCAGCCATTATAAGTTTTATAGATCAACATTAATCCACAGAGCCATGCGTCGTGACTCATCCGCATGATTCACACAAGTAAGTGAGAGGGTGAAATGAAACCTTGTGATACCATATTATATGTACTCTGTGTTATTTTTCACTCATCCAGGGCTGGAAGACAAACTAAAGCATTTAGTATTGATGATGCATTATGAATCTATCACTGGTTGCAACTACCTAGCTCATACTAGCTGTCAGTTGTCCTGTGATGGACGGGTGATCTGTCCCTGATAGGGTAGACTCCACAATCCTGCGTTACATTAACATGGATGGATGGCTGTAAGTTACATTTCTGCAATTCACCTAAATTTACAATTACAAACATCTTATCTCAAATTTCAGTAAGTTTTGTTTGATCAGTTCACAGATTTTTTTTGTGCATTAGATTCATCACCAAAATATAAAATAATCCATTAAAAGATTTGTTTTGGCAGCAAACTCGGAGGTTCTGTCACAGTGCTGTGTGGGTGAAAGCAACAGGCAGGAGGAGGATGGTGGATAAAGGAATGACGGATTTGTTGTCAAATAAGAAGAAGGGCTAAAGCATCAGCCTGTAAATGCATAAAATCATTTCAATAAATAAAAACTTAGCTCGGCAGAGCACAAAGGGAAAAACTGGGAAGATGATAAACCAATGGATGTCTACTTCCTGAGGTGAACTCGGTTAACAAGGAGCAGGAGGAGTAATATAAGACAATTATAACTGTTACGTCCTCACAAAACTGACTTTTCACGCACAAGCTGTGATCTATGAAACAAAGTTGATAGCACAATGTGTGCACCTGTACGTAAACTCTGACCCATGTGTGACACTTTTTGGAGATGAGGAAAATCAACATTGCAGGTGGTGAGATGGTGTATTCCGGCCAGATAGCAAGATACTCTTTTCATTCATTTAATTTCACTGCACACCAAAAATGAATGATAAATATTCAAAGCAGGAACATTGTCTTTACTTTGGTTTGTAGTGAGTCAACGTTTCCATAAACATGTTTCAATATGACGATATATGAAAGATGTGAAACCACACATTATCGTCTGGGATGGAGCCTTTTCCACTGATTGTCATGACAATGATTTTTCCAAGGTGGGAAGAAAACACTGATTGCTGCAGACATAAATACCGTAACAACTCTTGTGATTGATGCCGGAGATGGATGCAGTTGCCCTGCTGGAGGATTATACAACCAGTAGAATCAGGCGAAAACCTGGGTTTAGTGACCTCAAAGAATTTCTACCCCATGATGAGGACTGGTTCATAAGTGGTTCTCATTCCCTATAGAGCTGTGGTCTTTATGCTGAACTGGGCCCAGGTTTACCCGCCAGAACTGCGCCATCCCTGTTCAGTTACAGGTGTTAAATACTAGGTTCCTGCAACTGCAACGCGCCCAATCCTCAAATAAAAATATAAAAACGTACATGTTCAGTCATAAAGCTCCATCTGGTGTTGAAACTTTGAAGCAGGACAGGATGCACCCTGAGGTCATGACCTTTCATTTGCACTTGATTTGAGGTCAATGAGAGAAATAGTTCCAGAGATAAAGCCAAAAATCAGATTTTTCGTGCATAAAAAGCCACCTAGAGAGGAAACCATAAATCCAATAATCGTGAAATTGGATACTAATCGTCCTCATGGGGACCTAAACATCTATACTGAGTATAAAAATTCATTCCAAACATTCCAAAATGCCTTTCCATAGTGAAAATCCTGACAACGCTCCACACTGTTGTTGCGTTGCGGTCACATAAAGATGATGTCATAATCACGAGCAAGTTCAAGAAAACAATTTTTTTTTTTTTTATGGTACGACAAGGCTCGGGTTCCTTTTTTTTTTTTTTTCTTTTTTTTTTTTCTTGAGAGCTTCATCACAACAGTCAACACGACAAACACGTGATACAGAAGCAGCCCGTTTCACACCAATACATTAGCTC
>JBAMHX010000004.1:25820259-25836443 GCA_037177515.1 Pseudomugil tenellus
GAGAGTAACTCTGTGTAACAAAGAGTAACAGAGAGAAACAGAGTATAACAGAGTAACCGAGTGTAACAGAGAGTAACCGAAACAGAGAGTAACCGAGAGAAACTGGGTGTAACTGAGAGTAACTCTGTGTAACAAAGAGTAACAGAGAGAAACAGAGTATAACAGAGTAACCGAGTGTAACAGAGAGTAACAAAATGTAACGTACAACCTGAAAAACAATGTTCCACACTTAGGTCGTTAGGTGATTTTTCTGTGGTGAAATGTGAATCTCAATCCCTTTATTTTCATAGAATAATGACAACGCATGCTTAACATTTTTCACTGTATAAAACCACCAGAAGGAGATTCAGACTGTATACAGTGCATGCTCTATGTGGAATTATACTAGAAAAGGAGGGACAAAGCAGGCTGCAATGTATAAATAGAAAGAATCAGTACGCACAATGTCACGCTTGAGAAAAATGGGTTTCTTAAATTTGTGATGAGTAAGCAGTGACTCTGGTTTTATTAGGAGGAAAGTGAGTTCTTCATTTCATGCTAATTCCAAGCATTATAATAAAATGTGACTTAAAAGTCTCTGAGTTGAGTGCCACAACTTTCATGGCCATGTGCACATTTGCATGTGTTTGACTGAGCAACAGAGAGCAGGTGGCCAGAACCCCAGGTTCCTGTCTAAACCCATACTCTTCCTCAATCAGCTGATAACTCTCCTCCCTCCATCCATCCACCTCGTTTGTCTCATGCTGTGATCAAAATGATCCCTAACTCTATCCAGTTTCTTCCTGTGTATTCATCTCTTTACCTTCTTGTTTCACATGGTCGGTCTTGTAAACCTTCCCGCTGTCTTTTGGACCAGTCTGTAGTTTGAGTTGATTGGTGTGGTTCTGTTGTCATGGCAAAGAGGGCAGACAGATAATCAAAGTCTTGTTAAGCCATTCCTTACTTAATGTGAACCGGAGTTTTTTCCTATCTATCACTCATCCTCTGCTTGTGTCTGCATCTTTGTATGACGTGTACCTTTAAAGGATCTGATATGTTTAGTCTCCTCCATGAACTCAGAAGCACTCAGAATGGAATGCACTTTGACACCTCCATGTGTCAGGTATGGCCTTGGCACCTGCTGAGTTTGTGGATATTACCACTGAAGGATTGTCTCCAGATCGAACAGCTCTCTCTGCAATCTCCATGTGTCCTTGCCTCTGTATTGATTTCTGTGCTGATGACTCTTTTCTCGGACTGACATATGGCCTTCTCTCCACCTCTTCCTCCCTAACGGCCCTGTTTCCTGCTCTATACTATTCCTCAGTCGCGCTGTAATATATAGTAAATACCTTACACGGATTCAAATTGCTTTGTGTTCAGAAATGTGACCAAATCGTCTTCAACAAGGCGTTCTTTTTTTTGGAAGGGGGGTCCAGTTATTGCATATATTAACCCCCAGTTGTTCGCACAAGTGTGAGAGGTGGACACTACGGATGCTTTGCAAACGCTCTTTTGTGTTTCTCCTTTTATCTGATTGGAGGAAGTATTCCCCTTGTGTGCTTCTGGTCCTTTATTCTAGTTTTGTTTGGCTTTAATTAAAAAGCAAACAGGAATACATGAATGAAAGCTATTTTGGGTTCAAGCCTGAAGTGAGTGCATAAGAAAAGTGCTGTTTAATGAGAATAAGAAACTGCTGAACGGGGAAAAAAAGCTAACGTGTCAGTCCTGCAAACTTCTATTTTGACAAACAATGAATTATGATTTCTATGCATGATTTTATAGATAATGATTCTGGGTTTCAAATGTAGTACAACTCATTTGGATCCACTTATGCACAAGATTTAGAGGCAAATAACCATTCTTGCTATCAGTTTGCAAAGAAGTCCTGAAATGCAGTGTATTGTTAACCTTAAATCTGTCCCATCCATGAATAATAGAAAAAAAAACTGCACATTTTTTTCTACTTTGGTGGAAGTTTAGGAAAAGTTGCTGTTGTTGCCCCAAGCATCGGCGTGAGTGTAGATCTGTCAGACACTGCAGCAATCTCAGGATCTGTCTCACTGTCCCTTACAGAGGGAAGATCTTGCAGCAGCTTTGTGTGTTTGTGTTTTAGTGTGCTCACCCACTTGAACATCCAACCATCAACAGCTCCATTCATCTTTAGAAACATCTAGACAAAGTTTATCTGGCAGCCCAGAGATTTCTTGCCCAGCTGTTGCCATGGCTTCGGCAGTGGTGCGAGAGGTTGCGTCATGGCAACGGATTACTATCTGCTTAGGGCCATTGCCTATGCAAGGTGTTGTGATTGTGTGTCACAGTTCTTGTGTGTGTTGGTTAAGGCTCTGCCTGTCTGCTGTTGCCACCTGCTGAGCTCTCTGCAGTGGTGAAGAGTTACAGAGATGTGATATCTGAATCTCTGCAGGGACCCAGTCGTGCTCCACTTTCTGACCCTGCGCTCGTCTTGGTTTGACACTTTTTAGCAGATGAATATTAAAGTTCATTTATATATTTTTTCTGTGCATTTGTACATTACATTACAGTCATTTAGCAGAAGCTTTTATCCAAAGTGACTTACATATTTGGGCCATAGGGTTCAGTGTCTTACCGAAGGACACTTCAGCATGTAGTCAGGGGAAGCCTGGAATCGAACCGCCTACCTTCAGGTTGGCAGACAACTGCTCCAGCCTCCCCGGGATGACGGTTGACATTACAACTCTGGCGTTGTGTTTCTGATTCTTTCAATCTGTAACAGCAAACATTATTGTGTTTTACAAATAACCACCTTTTAACACTTAAATAGGTTTCTTGATCATGAATACATTGTTAGGAAAAGGGGAAATAAGAGCAATGATTATTTAAACATGTGAAGTATATGTAGATATAAATTGAAAGTCAAAAAGAAAGCTTGCACAACTTTATTTAACTTAAAAGGTATTATTTGTATGAAAGTCTTACCTCTTCAGCGCAGTCTGAACTTTAAATTTTCTGCAAGAGTGATCCCACACTGCTTCAGTTGTCATGATGACTGGACTCAGCAGTCAATTATCTCCCCAGAAGACACCTTGCTACTGATTTTCAGTTCAGGTTCTGTGTGATCTGGCATACATCTGTTTTTTCCCCTTATTCCCCTTCTGACAGCCACCATTCCATGACTGTAAAAATAAGATTAAGAACAAATCATGTGTCTTTGCTACAGGCTAAAGCAGCAAAGTGCTCAGGGATGCAGTTTCAGATGGATTATTTGATATGCGTGTTATATTTAGACACATCACTTATTAAGCATTTAAGCTAGGTGTCTTTTTCATGCTTGAATAATTTATGGACAAGAACTGAACTGAAAGTTATGACGCAGTTTAAAATAAAACATTGAAACACCTTCAGAAAGGTTCAGACGTTTGCACAGTACCGTAGCTGAAACCATCAGATTTGTTGCTCTGGTCCTCATGTGACCTCAGCTTTGAGTGGAACAAGAGATGGACAAATAAGTAAATCAAAACAAGTTAAGTGATTCTGGTGACAGAAATGACATAAAACTGAAGTACGGTTTCCTGCTGAAGAAATGTGAAGACTATCTGATCAAGTTTGATTATGATGTGAGAGCATACAACTGAACAACTATAATCACCACACAGAAAGATCCTAATGTTTTATGGATCTTTCATTTAATGTAGTTCAAGTTCTTTTTTCCATTTTAAGCAACACAAAATGCACACTTAAGCTTTAAGCACCAACTGATTAGCATGAACAGAATCAAACAACACAACCCTAACCTGTGAATTATGCATGAATGAGTTTACAATTTCGACCGCTTTCCTGTCTTGCTTAGTCACATATTCTTCTCTTTTTCTTTCCTCCCACTAGCAGATGCTCACTGAGGCACTGTTTGGCCTCACTCTTCACAGGCTCCGGCAGGCATCCGTTCATATTTTCTCTGGCTTCAGTCTGCCGTCTTGCTAATCTGTACTAATAAGTATCCAAACTTCTGTTACACACTGTACGCCTCATTTTGAAGACATTATCCACTGCTTTTTTGCCATCTTTAATGCCTTCCAAGCTTTTTTTCCACTCTTGTGGGTATCTTCTTCAGTTTGTGAATCCAATTTCACCAACAAGTTGCTGAGAGGAGATGTGAGCGTGCTGAGTAACGGTGTGTAGGCAAAAGGAGCGGTTGTCAAAGTAACTGAGGGGTGAGGTGAACTTCTAAATGAGAAAATAAAAATAGCTTTTTTTAAAAGCAGCAGAATGTTTGATGCTGAAGTAGAAATTTACTAAACCATATGTTAAAACAGGATAGAGACATACAACATGCAACAGAGTTTGTTGATTTCTTAACACGTTTAAGAGTTTAAGAGGTTAAAAAAAATCATGTTATGATCATATTCATCCTATGAGACTCTGAAATGCTCTGGGAAATAACTTGTATGTTTAGAAGATGAACTAAAGGATTATTTTGTCAGTCAGTGCAGGCTGCACAGTGGTGTGCTGGTTTGCATGGTCCCCTAAGAAGGCTCCTGGTTTGTAACCATAGACTGTATATAATTGATGGACAGAGCGTCCGTGACGCCACCCATTGGTTTCTAAAGAGCTGATTTGTAACCCATAGGCGGTCCTACCGTCGCCATCTTGGTGTTTTGCCATTACCGGAAAATCAAAAAATGGATGAAAAGGTGGCGCTGAGAGGGCTCATCACAGTGGAGCCAACAGGATCACGCAGCTGCAACTAGTGATAGCGTTGACAGCCCTTCTGACCAGGCGGCAATCTTTGGCTGCTGATTGTGAGGCTAATAATGAAGTAGAAATACTTGCCATTCACCCCTCACCACTAGATGACTGGCTGCAATAGAGAGCAATGCCCATAGACATAGAATATCCGATTTCACAGCTGAAACAAACATGTTTACAGAGTGGCTCCAAAAATGTTTTTCGGGCTAAAAGGTCCAATTTTCAATCATAAAAACTAAATTTAGAGGCGTGTCCTTTTGATTGATGTCTGTTAGAGCGCTATCACTGGTTACAGCTGCATACTTCCTGCTGGCTCCACCGTGACGGAGCCCTCTCTGCTCTACCTTTTCATCCATTTTGTGATTTTTCCGATAATGACGAAACACCAAGATGGCGACGGTAGGACCCATCTATTGGCTTCAAATCCGCTCTTCAGAAACCTGTGGGTCACGTGACGTACGCGCTGTCCAGTATTTATATAGTCACTGCTTCTGACACATATCAATCAAAAGGATACGCCTCTAAAGAAAGTTTGCTGCATGTTCGTAACCATAGACTGTAGTTTGTAACCCTCACCCCCACCCCACACACAGACACACACAAGCTGAGAGGGAATTGATCAAAGCAGGAACCTTTCCAGTTTTTATGTTCTCCTTGTGTGTGCATTTCTTCTCTCCAGGTACCCCAGCTTCCCCCCACATGAATGTTGGGTAATTGGTCCCTCGGTTCTCCTGCAGACCGAGTGTTTGTTCTTCTGTGTGTGTTGAACCAGCGACAGACTGGCAACCTGTCTGCAGTGTGTTTACTGCCTCCCAGCTGCTGGGATAGGCTTCATCCCCCTGCAAGCGTGTGAAAATTGATGGATTGATTAGCACTGTTACTACTAAGAAAAGTAGAGTGTAAATATTTTGTGGTTTAAATAAATATTCCCTTGTTTTGTATTTCAATCCTATTACTGACTTAATGATTCGCATTATTAGCTGTTTAGACAGAGATGGCATGCGTTGGAGATATTTTCAACATCAGGACCCTTTACGCTGCTCTGTGTTACTTTGGAGGGAAAAGCAGATTCCTTTATTATTGGCAATGGACTGAGGAGTGAAGGTCAAATATGTCATGCTCATAAACCGCAAAACTCACAGTCAGTTCTCTCAACCACAAGCAGGAAATGACTGGAAAACTGCAAAACGATCGCATCACTTCAGATGACTGCTTTGGCACCCACCTCTCATTGCCTTTGCACATCAACACACAAAGCTCACACACATATTTAGCTTTAAAAATGCATGAAATTTAAAGTTGTTTGAGGTTTTTTTAGGTTAAATACACAATGCAAACTCTAAAAGTCACATTTGGTCTAGTTGAGATTAATATTAACAAAAGTTCTTCTGCTTACTGAGAGGCTGGCCGTTCATATGTCTCTAAAGGAATAGTGGCTGAGCAAATGAGGGGGTGACTTCACACACAGCTCTGTGCACAATGCAAGCATAAAGTCACACACACACACACACTAGTACAGAAGGATAACCACTTTCAAAATAAGCCTCTATATTTTGGGGGGGATTTTGTGTATTTGTGGAAAAGAGACTGAATGTGATTTTTTTCTGACTGCACTCCAATCTCTCCACACACACTCTCTCTCTCTCTCACACACAGCATTTTTTCATCCTTTAATCTCGAACTGCTTAAGGAAGGAAAGGGGAGAAATCCCTTTACAATGTCTGGGCTCAGCAGTGTTCGGTAACCGCTTGCTATCTCACACCGAAAGCAGCAGTGCTCCTCCAGACACAACCTGCTTTGCGCTCTGTATGATTTACTTTCTGACAGATGTCGAGGTTGTTGTCAACAAGCTGCTTCTGTGTCTAACTGTTGAAAACCCATCCTGGGGTTTTTGTTGGATGTGGGTTGGAACATGTGAGAAAACAGAAGACAAGCGAATGCAGAGGAAAATGTCCTGGAAGAGGCCTCATGAGAAATAAAACAACAATATTGTGTTATTTTACTCTGTGATATATTTCACACGTAACACTTTCTTGTGAGTTTTAAAAAGTTTCAGGTGACTTATTTTTGCCTTTTTCAATGCACAACTCTCCCAAATGTAACTGTCCCAGTTGGCTTTCTTTTTGTGGGACTGAAGATGGGGGTGCTCTTGAAATGGCAGAGGGAGAATGAGGGGATGAAAAGATGAACTAAAGAACTAGTGGAAGCCTGTTGAGCTTTTTTGCCATGATTGAAAGAGGCAGCAAGCTCGAACATCTGCTGGTGGATTTGGGCTGAGCTCTTGTCTATAGGTGCACCCTTGTGGAATAAAGGAAAGCAAAATGAACAAGCTGACCTATTTTCCTTTTTTCCCCCAGTTGGTCTTTTCTTCTCTCTTCTTATTTCCGCTTCACACTCTTTTCCACACTTGGCATTTAATAGGCAGGGTCAATAAAAATGCGATATTGATGAGTGTGTGTCTGCTTTTTTTCTGATCTATTGTTCAAATAATCACTTTCGGTGGCTCAGCTTAGTTGCTGTACATCAGTGTGTGTCCAATCTGTTTGAAGTGATGTTTTAACCCCATGTGAGGTGGCACATTAGAAAAAAATGTAATGATTCATATTACCAATATGATTGCAAGAAATTGTTTAATAATTTTGTCTACTAAACTAATTGTATGAAAACTGTGGGAAATTTCTGGTGTCAAACAGGTTATTTTGTGGGTTCTGGGGAAGTTTTGCCATTTTTGTTCCGCTTCAACTTCAATAGACCCAACAGATAGTTCATTGTGAGCGTTCTACCTGTATGTGCATGACCCCAAGGAAAGAGGGAGAAAATTAACAGCTGTTATAATGTTATAATGGCATTTATATTAAAACATTGAATCAATACGTAAACTTGTGACTATTTTATTTTGAAAGGAAACAAAATTAAGATAAATACATGCAAACTCCATATAAAAAGGCCACTGCTCGAACCACCAACCTACATGAAATAGCTGTAATATTAATATACTAATATGCAGCATTTTGCTGTCTTGTATTCATCCTCATTTAGGTTTTGTCCAGAGGTTTTCCTGATATCAAAGCTCATACATATGATCTGTGAGAAACTTAAATTATCTTTACATTCTACCAATGTTACGTAATAAAAAAGAAGGAAAAAACATAAACAACTACGCAAGTTAATTACAAAGATGAAAATCTAACCAAATTTTGTGTATAATTTTATTTACACCAGTTACCAGTACATAAACAATGCCATGAATTCTGCCACTATATAAGATTTTCAGTGTGATGTTGACTAATCACACAGATTAAACCTGATAGAAAGCATTGATTACACCAAATCACAGAGAAGTCACAGAAGTTAGGTTGCAAATTTAATTAATTTTAGTTCAAATATGAAGAGTTATCTGTTCAGCAAGGCAAGTTTATTTCATATAGCACCTTTCATGTACACAATAGTTCAAAGTGCTTTACATAAAAACATCAAAAGCATTACAGATGATGAACAAAGAGAATTAAAACAGAGCAAATCTCAATAAAATAATAAATCAACTTAAAATCATTAAGAGGAACATAATTAAAAAGTTACAGTGCAGGTTTGAAACAGCTGCTGCATGTTTCATGACAGCATGAGTCTGGTGGGTAGCTGGATGTTAGGAATGATGCCATGTTTCCTTTAGAGCTAGGAGCAGCGTTGAATGTCTAAATAATCCTTAGTTTCATTTTATTAGGCTCAGGTGTTTTTATTATTAAAAAGCAGGTAATGCAATGTTAAAAATACTAAAAAATGAGAACACCTATGAAATGCTTGTGCATTACAGTGTACAGAGTAAAATTGTGGCAACTTATTGTGGAAATAAGTTTTTTTAAATAAAAAATAATTTAAAGCCATGTCCAAGAATCACAGTTTAAGAAAGAAATCAGTGTATGTGTATGCATGCAGGTATATATAACTATGAGTACATGTAAATATGTTGATGTATTTGAAGGAAGGAGGTCGTATCTCTATATGAAGTATTTTCTGTTTTGTTTAGTATTCATTTCCTGAACTCATGTGATTCAATAGTTTATTTTATTTTTCTCTTTTATTCAAATCAAATTATATTAAATCAAAATATTTATAAAGCTCTTTTCACCACAAAATGCTTTAAATGATAAAATAATTTCAAATAAAACAAGCCGTTACATATCATAATAAATAACACAACTATTTAGCAAAGACTCATAATGTTTACTGACACACAGCCATACACACACACACAAGCACGCAGACAACCCCCTCTCCCTCCAGCGACCCCCAAAATGGTGACTCTCTGACTTCTGTCTCTTGATTAAAAAAATAAACAATAAAAATATGAATAATAATTATTATTTATTATTTTTTTGTAAATTTCCTGTTAATTATATCTGCTTACTTTGTTTTTTTCCTCAAAATAAAACCCATCTATCAATCAATACTAGGTAAAATCTAAACTTTAGGCAAAAGCATTGATCTAAATTTTTCACAGTAGTTTTATTAATAAAATTTTATATTTTTGTGTTAATTGTACTATCTTCAAAGCTCAGCTACATTGAAGTCTTATTCTGTTTAAAGTTGCTGCAATCTGAAAGCAACTTTGAATCTTTACAACTTATCTCAGTTAGGCCTTTACAGTGTTGCACTGTAGTGAGAGGAAAAGTGTAGAGTCATAGTTGCACAAAGCTTACGGACTTTAAAAAGCGTGTGAGTTGTGCAAATCTGCCTGAGTGTTTGACTGTTTTGTATTTGTTTGAACAAAAAGTAGAGAGAGAGAGAATAAACTTCTGTGTATTGACATGGACTAAAGCCAAACTTGTGGGGAAATGCCAACAAAGCACCGAGAGACATCCAAACATGAGCACACAAGCAAACACACACACACACAGATGCAGAGAATGCAGTAAACAAATAGCCACCAAATCACTGCAGAAGTTAAATCAAACAGAGCACAACTTAGGGCCGAATTTACTAAGATCTCATTTTGCGTGTACTAATCAGCGTGTGGCATCTAGAATTTAGCGTGTGAGGCGGGGCCGTGATTAGTACGTGATCCACTAAGATTGCTCACGCAAATGACAGCGGGTGCAAAGTGTTGGAGACACGCCTATTTAAATGAGGATTTAGTGTGTGTCATGGTTTTCATGATGACAACTTTACAAAACCGCAAGCGAAAATACAAGTTTGATCCGATGGAATTAGAAGTGTTGGTGGAAAAAGCCAACAAAATGTCCAAAGAGCTACAGCAAATAAATCTGATAGCAGCTCAATGGAACGCACTACACATTCAACGAATCTGTTTGTTTTCGGTTTCTGTATATATGCTCAGAGTTTGCGGGAGGCACAAGATGCACATGAGTGCAGTCAACTGCTCCTATAACCCTGGGGAATCCAGCCACCTAAAAAAAAAAAAAAAAAACCTTGTTTTGGATCGAGAGCTTGGAAACCTAATAAACGTCACGATCCGGCACGACATTGCATTTAGGAATTCAGTCAACACATGTGAAAGACGTGACTGAGAGGCTACTGTACGCTGGAATGACCCAGATGCTAAAAACTCTAGACTTGCCAGGAGTTTAATTATTGCAGGTTGGAGTTCCTCCAACAGTTCCAAAACAGCAAGGCTGGGTAGGCGATATGTTTTAATAATTAGTTCCTCTCTCATTCTAAACATGTTAACACGAGGAGGAAATATGCATTCTCTCCATCGTCTTTGATTATTTCTGTGTCTTCGTATCGCAACAATCACTGCAGCCATGTGTGCGTAATTACGCATTGCCCCCGTTTGCACGTCCTTTTGAAACGTGCTAAATATAGACGCAGTTTCTACCAGCAAAATTACTTTCAGGTTTGATAAATCGCTTTGCGTGTGCTAAAATCATATATTTACATGTTCTCCTCCCACTACACGCAAAATTGCGTGTGAACGCCCCAATTTAGATATTTATTGAGGCAAACGTACTAACTCGAGGAGGACGCGCAATTTTGCACCTTTGGAAGACGCAAAGCCTTTTACTCACTGTTAGTAGATCAGTTTGTACTTTTTTAGTGTGTGCAATGGATTTGCACAGGTTTTAGTACACGCAAACCTTTAGTAAATCTAGCCCTTAATGTATTTTGCAAAATCAACTTTCAGTTAGAGATGTGTGTGTTACAGTCCAATTCCCAGTTGTGTGCTGAACCTGCAGCACTGTCAGGGTGTCCGCCTGTACAAATCCAATCAATTTAACAGAAAAAAAGCATAAGGTGGATTAAATGTATTATATGGATAGTGTACAATGAAATCCCCTAAAAGGAGCTACTGCAAAGAGAGTATTACACAGTACATGTATAATGGGCTGCGCGGTGGTGTGATGTTTAGCACTGCAGCCTTGCAGCGAGGATTTGTGGCTGGTTTGTGCCTTCGGCTCAGACAGTGAGCTTTCTGTGTGGAGTTTGCATGTTTTCCCCATGCTAGCGTGGGTTCTCTCCAGGTAGTCCTCCCACTGTCCAAAGGCGTGCCTGTTAGGTTGATCGGTCATTTGGAATTGTCCTTATGAGTGAATGTGCGTGCTTGGTTGTTTGTCTCTCTGTGATAGCCTGTGATGGACTGGTGAACTTTCCAGGGTGTACCCTGCCTGTCGCCCAATGCTTGCTGGGAAAGGCTCCAGCTACCCACGACACCTCATTGGAATAAGCTGTACAGATAATAGATGGATGCATGTACAATACAACCTCACTGATAAAATCCCTGCAAAAGACTTTTGCTGGCAATGAAATGAAATACTGCCAGGTCACATGCCATAAAGTTTATAAAGGGTACAAAACAATCTCCCAACAGCAAGATTCTGCCAATACAGCGCCGTCTGTAAAGTTAATGAAGCTATTAACATCTCCAAATGTTCTCATAATATCTATCAACTTCAAAGTATGTGGTGGCTTCTGACGTTGCAGGGGATGCTGCTGTCTGAAATACTGGGAAAAGGAATGATGTAAATATGTTATGTGATGAAAAAATGTGTCACTCTCTGGTAGAAATCACTGGAAAGCATATTACTGGACTCGTCTGTGTACAAAGCAGTTGAGTAATTTAGGAAATTATGAATTATTCAACTTGAAAAAAGATCTTTCTTGTAAAGATTTTGAATTAACGGGATTAATAAAACTTATCCATAAACTTCATGTAAATCTACATTTCTAGGACAGTTAGCTTAGCTTAGTCCTGACGAAGACAAATATGGAACAACTGTTTTCATAGTCAGTTTGAAGCATCTGTATTGTCCTACTATCAATCTGTATATCTTACTCTAAACTAGATCCCTTAATGTTGGGACTGATCATTATACATGTCCGTTTTCAGTAATATTGCAGTAAGAAGACTTTGCTATTGACCTCCAGCTATAAAAGTTATTGTGCTGTAAATGTCACAGGGGCTGATTAAATTAAATTAAATTTATCATCTTCATCATACTGCAGAAATAGCTAATAATAGAAAGCAAAATACTCTAATGATGGTCAAATTCATCCTGAAGAAAAGTTTAATGCCCGCTAACACACCCTAACTAATCGTAAACACACACTCACTTTCTAGTTGCTCGTTTTAAAAAACGTATGGTCACTGTTATGGTGATACTGACTTGAAGCTTGTATGGACTTACATAATATAATTACTGAAACAAAGATTTTTTTTATCATGATCGAAGGTCGTACACACAACATACATCTATGACGTCTACACACACGCACACATACATCTTCCTTCTGGATAAACAGGAGCCAGGCTGTCGCCTAACTGATTTGTGTGACTGTCTTGTGTGGTATAAATAAAGATTGGGCCCACTGCTCTGGGTAGATCACTTAGCAAAGGTGACTACCCTCACGAGTAAAACTATACTACCGTGTCTGCATCTCATTTAAGTTTCTCCTTAACACTCACCATCTTTAAGTTGTACAATATCCAGAAAGATCTCTATGCACTGTGCGACTCTACACAAGTACACAAAAGAATAAACAAATTAGCTAAGTACAAGAGTTCTGACAAACCAAATGAATCCCAACATCAAGTCGCTGACTAGTCGAGCTTTTCAAATAAGGCTTCAAAGGAAAAGCAGCAGTGATGTGTGTATCTTTCTGTTTATACAGTTAAAACTTGAATAAAACAAAAGGTGTGCAACCAACAATTTCCCAGTACAGACACAATATCATATTAAATCACTTGATTTCAATTTAATGAGAATTCCTTGTGTCATTACAAACAACAGCACATGCATGCATGAAATACAAAATATTCCCACAGACTGGCAATGTGCACAGAGTGTGCACCCTCCCTCTCACCCAATTTCAGTTTGGATAGATTTAAGCCCCCTGTGACTCATCAAAGGTTAAAGTGTGTCGAGCTGATTGACAGGTGTTACCCGGAGGTGAGCACTGAGGTAGGCAGAGGAAGGCTTGTAAATGTAGATCAGATACCGAAGTGCCACTTTGGCCCCGGCTTTGTCAGGAAATTTCCTCTCTCTCCGACTGCCTCTTATCGCAGGTGCACAGAAAACATTTCCCAGACTGCATCTCTCTCACACAAGAACAGCCTGGAGGGACTAGTCTGGACTGGCCATTATTTAAGTCTGCCCTAATGTCAACTACAATACAGTTACAATCAGCACACTCATCCTGGGTTGCTCTTCGTCAGCTAAGCGTTTGCACATCGGGCCCCCAAACTGCGCATCTTCGCTCAAGTTTAACCACTGTGTGGATTGGTGACACAGCATTAACCTCTCTGCTTATGTTGTGCTTGTTTGGTGCATAGGAGTTTGCCACCCTGACGAAGGAGCTAAACATATGCCGGGAGCAGCTGCTGGAGAAAGAGGAGGAAATATCTGAGCTGAAAGCTGAAAGGAACAACACCAGGGTACGTGTATGCACGCTGTCTGCAACCACAATGAAACGGTTTATAGTGCTTATAATAATATTCTCTTTGGTCGTGCACGTATTTGCGTGTGCGGTGCTGTAGCTGCTGCTGGAGCACCTGGAGTGTCTGGTGTCTCGTCACGAGCGCAGTCTGAGAATGACAGTGGTGAAGAGACAGGCACCACCGCCATCTGGAGTCTCCAGCGAGGTGGAGGTCCTCAAAGCCCTGAAGTCACTGTTTGAACACCACAAGGCTCTGGATGAGAAGGTGGACTCACACACACCCTGCTACTTTAGTCAAATAAACAGAGGGGAAACAACTGCCTCTTTATGGTATTTCACTAATTAGTATTTCCGTCGTATACACTCCACACTTGTTCTTTGACAGAACTGCTGTCCTCCCTCTAATAAATTCTAAGCTAGTCAATTTTCTTGTTTGTTTTCTTGCTGTTAGGTTCTTAACAAACATCATTACTACTTTACTGTCTGAATAAAATCCCTTTAAAAGCCTTTTCCTGAAACAAATACTTTTAAAGCAAAATAAATGGAGGAATTAATGAAATTTCAACAGCAGCAGCTGCATATGTGAGAGGAAATTAAAGTAGTTCACCTGAAAGTAAACTGAGTGAGACTTATCTTGTGTGTGTTTTCCAGGTGCGTGAGAGGCTTCGGGTGGCTCTGGAGAAGGTGGCCAGCCTGGAGGGTCAGCTCGCAGCTACCACACAAGAGGTGAGGTGACTCTCTATCTGTCTGACTGTATGTATCAGTGCAAACATTCTTGTTTGTAGTGATTACTAAGCGAAACATCTGCTCGATACCTAGCAGACATGCGTTGAAGTCTTCAGTCTGAAGTGATGTAAACTTCACTCAGCGTGCGTGAGAGGTTCCGTCTTCTCACCCCTTGAACATTTGAATCAATCATTCACACATAGAAAAAACATTTAAAAATATTTGAGTTGAATATTCACATCAGGTTTAGTGACTCCCAGCAGAAGAAAACCCCACTGATGCACACATTTCTAATTTTGTATACTTGTACACTGTAAAATATGATACAGAGTGCATGATAAATAAACAGAAAGTATAATGTTTTCCTTTGAATCTACTTTGTAGTTGAACATGGTGAGGCAGAGGAAGGATTGTGACTCAGTGGAGCGAACAGATGGATCCAAACCTACATGGAAGGTCTTCCTAGCTCTGTGATTGTTTTTCTGCTCTGTGCTTTATTTTATGTCTGTGTACAGCATCTGTCTGTCTGGTTGATGGTCATTTGTCTACCACCTTTCTATCTTCTTTACATGGACGAATACATCTAGATGAAGCTGAAATATTTGTGTCTTCTTTGGTTTGACACCAGTGTACAGAACAGTACTGCACTAAGACACAAACAGCACCTTAAGGACAGATTTTGCACTCCACAAAGATACTTTTTATGATAACTTTAGGGCATTTTTGTACCATCAAGCACTACACATCCTCAGTAAATGTTCAGAGTTCTGTTCACGCTTACCGGGAGTTAATCAAAGTAATCTGAGTCGGCTAATCGGGAATTATGCACAGCTGCACAACTCACCTGGTGTATTTTAGTTTCACTCCATTTAGCTCCATAGCCATCAGAATCAGATTGCATGTTCATGTTTTTTAGGGTATTCATAAGCTGGCAAATTGAATACGTGAGGGAGCAGAGGGGGTCCTGCTAACATCGGCTGCCCACTGTGTTTCCTGTCTAAATATGCGTCTCTGATGATTTGTTTAATTAAGACTCTGGAAATAACTGCTCTTTGAGCTATGAGGAGAAGAAAAACATCAAAACAACAACATAACATTTGAAGCTCACATAGGGTGCCCCCTTATGCATAAATCCCCCCACCTTTTTTCCCTTTGATTTGGGTCATCCTGCAACTTTATCATTTTTTCAAATCCATACTTTCTGCCCACATCATGACCAGTCCATGTTTTATGTGCATCTTTTATGAGAATTTCTATATTCATTTTTATCTAGAATCCATTCATTTTGTGTGTCTACTTTACAGAGACTACCCAACGGCTCCATAGACGCCCATGACGATGGCAACCGAGTCCCTGAGCTTCAGGAGCTCCTGGATCGGACCAATAAGGAGCTGACTCAGAGCCGCGAGCACTGTGCCACGCTTAATGCCCGCATGGCCGAGCTTGAGGCTGAGCTCGCAAATGCACGACGAGAACTGAGCCGCAGCGAGGAGCTGTCAATCAAACAACAGCGGGAGCAGAGAGAGGTGAGGGAGAACAAGGTTGTGCTTAAACTGTTCATATTCAAAATGTTGCTAAATGTTTATTTTGTGCAGATGCTGGTAGTGTGTAGTCACACCTAATCTGGATTTAGGTTTTGGTTTTGTTTTTTTTAATAAACATACATCTACAAAATTACACACTTTTGTGTTTTATTTTCCAAACAATTCTCCGAAAAAACTGTACAGTATGTCTGTGAAAATACAAAAGTACTCACGTATATGTATCACACTGCACACACACACACATATATATATATATATATATATATATATATATATATATATATATGCAGTGTTATTATATATATATCCTGTCCACAA
>JBAMHX010000004.1:25837304-25860280 GCA_037177515.1 Pseudomugil tenellus
ACAAAAGTACGCACGTATATGTATCACACTACACACACACACACATATATATATATATATATATATATATATATATATATATATATATATATGAAGTGTTATTATATATATATACTGTAAACAAAGGATTTTGTTAAACAAACACCATCACAAAAACCTTTCTTTTGCTTTTCTTGTTTTAGTTTGTTAATAATACATTGATTTATTTTTTACTCCAGAGAGAAGACATGGAAGAGAGGATAACAACTTTAGAAAAACGCTACCTTGCTGCCCAGCGGGAAACCACACACATCCACGACCTCAATGACAAACTAGAGAATGAACTGGCAACCAAGAACTCCTTGCATCGACAGGTAACACACATTAGCTGTTGCCCAAAATAAAGTCAAATATAAAACCCTAATTTGACCCCCCCCCCCCCCCCCCCCCTCCCCATGTCATTTAGCATTAAGTTTATTTAGCCTGTCTTCAAAGTTGTTAAAGGTGCAGTTATGCGCTTTTAGTTGTCAGTGATAATTCTGTGCCTTTTAAATTCAACAAAGCTCCAATGTAATTATACAAAGCACTATTTCTGTACACTTTAGAATTCCTGTTTCTAACTGCAATACCTTTTAGACACAAAAAGCAAACCCCTTTATCTATTTGATAGATATCTATCTTTGAACGTGCTAATCCTAATAAACGGTGACATTTGAGTTGTAGATTCAGGCTAATATTTGCTTTCTGATTGCTTTTTTATTTTAATATTTGATGCTTTTCAAACATCTGCAACAAGGTAGGCGACATATGGAAGTGCGCTAAAGGAATTGAGTGAGTGACAGAGACATCTTGGTCAAAGGTTCATGCTCAGTTCAGGGTGAATTTGAGTTCACATGCGCAAGGGAAACACCAGCGACATCTTCCATGTCAGTTCATGTGTCATGTCATGCCGCTTGTTTGCAACATTACAGTAGTGTCGCTCTTTTTGTGTGATTGCAGTAATGTCCCTCCTTCCTATTTGACTGTGTTTGTGTGTGTCAGAGTGAGGAGAAGGTGCGCCAGCTGCAGGAGATGCTGGAGATGGCAGAGCAGAGGTTAGCTCAGACCATGAGGAAAGCTGAGACATTGCCAGAGGTGGAAGCTGAACTAGCACAGAGAGTTGCAGCACTCACCAAGGTAACAAACACAGACATAGAGCTGTTATGAGAAAATAAGTCATAGAAAGGGTTAAACATGTAAAATAGCCCCTACTGAGGCAGTTTAACCTACAACATGTGTCTCCCCCTGCAGGCAGAGGAACGCCATGGCAATGTGGAGGAGCGGCTCAGACAGCTTGAGTCACAACTGGAAGAGAAAAACCAAGAACTTGGAAGGGTGTGTGTCTAAATGAGAATGTGAATGAGAAGAATATGTGTGTGCATATGCATGTGTGTGTGTTTCAGCAATCCTGTAGGGTTACTCTGACCTCTCACAGTGATGTGCGTACATGTGGCCTGATGCTCCACATTAGTTGGTCACTACGACTTTCGGCTCAGCTCTTCCTTCTGCACACACAAAGATGCACAAATACATAGAAAACCCACATTCAGGCAGCGCTCCTCATGTTCCCCGTGCATTGTTCCATGGATTCAAACCAAATCCACAAATCTTGCTGCAAACCCCCTCCTACCTCCCCCCTGTGAGGCTGATTGGATGCTATCTTTAGACTCTGAATAATTCACGCACGGCTAATTTCTCTCTCTCTCTCTCATGACTATATTTAGCAGAAAGAGCTTTCTTATGATGTAGATGTGATTTTGTGTGCGTCTGTGATCATTTATTTAATGAAATTACTGTAGAACACATATTACGCATGGCGCTTCCCATTTAAAGAGAAGTTGTTTAACCCTTCTCATCATCACGCAAATGACTGTAATTAAGTTGCTCTTGCTGTGAGATCTATTGTTGGCCAAGAAGACCTACATGTGGCAGCTGGGGATCTAAGGCTAAATGCACATGTTATCCTATAATCCATATAAAGATGCTTGATTAGTTCAATAAAAACACCCACATAGAGTCTGCTTGAAAGAGAAACGTGATGGTGTTGATTCCCTCATCTGGTTCTCTCTCTCTGCTGATCAGGCTCGTCAGAGGGAGAAAATGAACGAGGAACACAACAAGCGTTTATCCGACACTGTGGACCGTCTGCTCACTGAGTCGAATGAACGGCTACAGCTCCACTTGAAAGAACGCATGGCTGCCCTGGAGGACAAGGCAAGGCCTGTGCACACATTCATCAGAGCACCGCTTTCACTGCTGTTGTTTTTGGCTCATAAGCCAAATAAAAACACAACATAGCGTATCTCTCGCTTGATTCATGGATATCTTTGATGCATGTTAGCTTTTTTTAATTTGTTTTTCCCTATAGAACTCCCTCATTCAAGACCTGGAGAACTGTCAGAAACAGCTTGAAGAATTTCATCATACCAGGGTTAGTAAAACTTTCACAAAGCATCATAACAATATTGTTTTCTGATTTCCATAATCAATGAAGGTCATCTACAGTCATATACAGACTTTGAATTACCTTTTTAGTAATCTTATGGGAGAAAAATCTTTCTAGTCTTTGAGCAAATTTTCAGTTTGCTGAAAACATTTCATTTTTATTATCTTCTTATACGCTTATTTTGTTGGGTCACTTTTGTGGTTTGCTTTTGAGTCAGCTGCTCAGGTATCCATGGCAGCTAATAGATGGGACATAGATTAAGGAATCCCAATTGTAAAGCCGAGTTTGCACCTAAAATGTTTTTTAATTCAATTCAGCCTTATTTTTAAAGTGCCTCGTCAAGTAAATGTTCTCTCAGGGCGCTTCACAGACATCAGTTTGAGCCAATTCATAATAAATAGCCTTGACTTGGATCCAATCTCCCATCTTAAGCTGCATGAGGCGGCAGTGGGAAGGAAAACTCCCTTTGAACAGGAAGTCAAAACCTCCAGCAGAACCCGACTCAGGGAGGACACCCATCTGCCTCGATAGGTTTAGGTGGAGAGGACAGGAAAGACAGATCAACATGCTCTGCAACTTTTATACAGGAAGACCAGCAGAAAGAGGGGAAATATGTTAATGATGTTAATACTGTCATATATTAATAAATGGAAGATAAGAAGCAGAGAAAGTAAAATGAAGTGTTCTGTGCATCATGGGACATTCTAATGACTGCATAACTTATCAACGGCTAGACTATCCCTAATAATAAGATTTGGTTTTAAAGGTAGAGAGTGTGTTTGCCTCTTGTACTCACACTGGGAGCTGGTTCCATAAGAGGGGGGCCTGATAGCCGAAGGCTCTTTCTCTCATTGTGCTCTTAGAGACTCTGGGAACCACAAGTAGACCTCCAATTAGAGAGAGTGAAGTGCTCTGTTTGGAATATATGGAACTTTGAGATCTCTGATATATAATGGAGTTTGGTCATGAAGAGCTTTATATGTAAGGAGAAGGATTTTTATCCTTCTCCTTACATATATCCTTTATCCTAAATTTAACAGGAAGCCAATGAAGAGATAGAGAAATATGAGCTCTTCTGATAGTTCTTATCAGAACCCTCGCTGCAGCATTTCGGATCAGCTGGAGACTTTTCAGCCATATTTGCGACAGCCCATAAATAAGAAATTGCAGTAATAAAGTCTTGAAGTAACAAAGGCATGAACTAATTTTGTCTATTTTTTTTTCTATAAAGCCCTACAATGTACTAATCACACTCTAATGGTTAAATATATCTTGTTTTTTTTATCGGTTCATCTTCTCCTCATTTGACTACCAAAGAAAATTCAAGTTGTTAAATCTAATCATGTTCTCTCAATATCTAATGCAGGGATGTCAAATAATTTTAGTTTGGTGACGGATCTCAAGTGGTGTGGATCAGTAAAATAACAGAATAATAGTTTCTATATGATGAAAACCCCCAATTTATTCTTTTCTTTTAGCTCAACGATGTACATTATTAACATGTTTAAATTTAACGAACTATCTTTTTAGAAATCATCTTATTAACAACCTGATTTTTCTTGAAAAAAATAAATGCAATTTCAACAATGTTTTTCCTCATGAAGTTAATTATTTACAGATATAAAACAGTTTTACAAAATCACAAAACATTTCATCAGGTATCTACAACACTTTTTTACACTGTGATCAGAATAACTAGTCCAAATATATAATATATTTTTTCTGCATATATGTCCACTTGTGTGAAGTTGCCTTTACCACCTGAACTCACACACTTCGTCATCAAAGCTGAAGTGAGATTAAATAAGATTATCCCAGCACCTTGTAAATGTCTTAAGTTTAAACATAAAAACACAAACTCCAATGGATAAACTGGGAATCACAGTTACTTTCGCTGTTTATGTCTTGGTGTTTACCTAATTCATCCCACGGGCCAGATAGGACGAGCTGTACGTTTGACACCCCTGATCGATTCTAATACTGACGGTATATTTGTTGGCCACTTGGGTGCAATTACATTAATAACTGTTTTAATAACCTCCATTTTACAATTACTCTGCCTTGCAATAGAGCACTTGCAAAGAAGGACTATTGTGGTCCAGCTCCTGCTACTTACTCATACTAATGCCCTTCTGTCCTTTAGGAACGGCTGATTGGAGAGATTGATAAGCTGAGAAATGAGATTGACCATTTAAAACGCCGCAGTGGAGTATTTGGCGATGGCACTCACCCACGGTACGCACATTCTCCTGCTTTTATATTCACGCTGCCACAATTACAGCACTGATGGTAATCTGTTATATAAATCTGTCTCAGATCTCACTTGGGAAGCTCCAGCGACCTCCGCTTCTCTATGGTGGAGGGCCAAGATGGCCACTACAGCACAACTGTGATCAGGCGAGCGCAGAAGGGCAGACTGTCAGCGCTGCGAGATGACCCAAACAAGGTGCCGACAGAGGGTTTTAATAAGGCATATAAGGCCCACCAACACGCAAACTGAGCCACATTTACAGATTCACAAACAAGATTATAATTAACTGCTCTTCTAACCACAAGCAGCACCTTACCAGTGCCTAATCCAGGCTCATGTCTGCTTCGCTAGTTAAGTGTCAATGCTTGGCTGTGTGTGATGATCCCCATGCCTAACTTTCCATTCTCTACTAACCTCTCTGTCTTCCTGTCTCTCTCACTTGCTGCTGGACATAATGTGTGATGTAAGTTTCCTGTTCATGCATTTTTTTCTCATAACCAGACCAACACTTCCAATAGGGTCATTTTGTGTTTTCTATGTATGCATTTAATCAGAATTAGTCCGTTTAGGCATTTTCATTCACATTAAAAATAAAGGATGAACTCTATTTAATGTGAAGTATGTTTGACTTTGTCTGCATGTGATGGTGTGTGTTCAGGTGTGTGCGATGTTTGAGCAGGACTACCCATCTCTACGTGGGAGCGTCAGCCACCTCCTCGGCAGCGACATGGAGGCAGAGTCAGACATGGATGACGATGTCAGCTCCACCCTGCTCTCTCCCAGCGGTCAATCAGACGCTCAGACTCTTGCTCTCATGCTGCAAGAGCAACTTGACGCTATCAATGAGGAGATAAGGTGGCATATTACAGGCACATTACATTACATGCTCCCCATGGGGATGCTGTGGCAATGCAGCAGGAAGCAGTAGACAGGCAGAAGAAAAGGGATAAGACAAAAAAATCAGAGAGACAGAATTTACAGCAAATAAATGTACCGAGGCTGCTTTTTGCTAAAGTTATGTTTAAAGACGAACAAACAGATCAGAATAAGATCCATTGTGAGCATTTCAGTTTAGAGAAGTGTAAAAAGGTCGCACAGTAAAATTTATAAGCAGTAAACAATATAAAAAAGGTTTGCTGCTTAAAGACAAGTCACCAAAAACACTAATTTAAGTCGGTTTTATAGAGGCAATTATTCAAGAATCTGGATTAGCAACTTGTCACACAGTCTCTTAAAACTCTGAGAGGCTTGCCAAAGCAGAAAATATGACAACTATGCAGACGCACGAACATGATACATGAAAATTTCCTTTACAGTTTAACCAAATGGGAAAATGTAAAATGTAAAAAGAGGTACTAAACACCAGTTCTCAGATAATCTACATACTTATAGTCTGATTTTAAGGCTTTCAATGAAAATCCAGAGTTTATAATGGCAGTGAAATTACTCATCTAGTTTCATGTTTTGGCATCACATGTTGGTAACCATGTTAGATTCCAAAACTTTCTTCAAGAACTGGTGTGGGAGGGGCTTGTTGGTGACGGCTAGATTATGGCGGCTTGTTGGTGGCGGCATAATAACTGCGGTCTGTGGCTGACTGCCAACACCTGGCCTGTTACTTTTTTGTATTTTTGCCTAATTTTATGGCTTTGTACAATTTTATCACAATTATTGTAAGTTTATTGTAAGTTTTCTAACTTTGGTCCCTAAAGAGTTAAACATTAGATCTCTTGTCTTATGTACTAGTATAACATTTACAAAAGGCAAACACTCATGTCCAAAGATGTGAGTATTTGGTTACTGGATTACTTTTCAGATGTAAGTCGCTTTGGAAGAAAGCGTCTGAAAAATGACTGTAGAATCGAGTAAAATAGAGCATTTTAGCCTGGATACCAACAGCACTGTCAATCTGGTCAAAGCATTCACCCCATCTAAACTGGAGCACTGCAGTGTCATTCTAGCCAGCTGTCCAAATAATTCTATAAAAATCCTGGAGGTGAACCAAGATATTGCAGTCTGAATGCTGATTTCTCACAAATGTTTTTTATCTTTTTTCTGCTCGAGCTTCTCCACATTAGCACCCTATAACTAAAAGATCTTCTTATCTTGTAGAAACCCTGAAATGGCCAAAGCCCTTCATGTCTTAGAATCTCATTGTTCCCAGTCCCCCCACTAGAACTCTTCATTTTCAGAATACATGGCTGATTGTGGTTCTCAGACTGACCAGAAATAGAAAAGCACGCAGAGACTGTTATTTGTAACTTTCCTACCAGGGTACCGAACACTGACAGCTTTGCAAAATGCTGTGTAAATGGATCTGACTGAGGAAATACACAAGCTGTGCTGTAAACGTTAATCAATCAACAGCAGCGTTACAGTAGATCATACGATGTGTTCATGTTTCATTTTGACAGAATGATCCAGGTTGAAAGAGAGTCCGCAGAACTGCGCTCTGACGACATCGAGTCTCGTGTAAACAGCGGCAGCATGGACGGTCTCAACGTGACACTTCGACCTCGGGCCTTGCCCACATCTGCTACCGCCCAGTCCCTGGCATCTTCTTCCTCCCCGCCCAACAGTGGCCATTCAACACCTAAACATCATGGACGCAACACCAGTCACCATCTAGGCATCATGACCCTGGTCTGCGAGCACACTTGTCTAGTCTTCCAAACCTCAGTGCAGATTGCAGAATATGTGGGTGTTTTCATTACAGTGTGTTGTTTCCTTTCTTGTAGCCGAGCGACTTGAGGAAACACAGAAGGAAAGTAGCCGTAAGTAACATACCTAAAATCACTTTTTTCACATGTTTTACTGTCTTTTATGACGAGTCTGAGATGCTTTGTGTCTCTTTCAGTCTCCAGTGGAAGTGGACAAAGCTACTATCAAGTGTGAGACATCTCCTCCCTCATCTCCACGCAGTTTGCGTCTGGAAACCAATTTCGCCCAATTAACAGGCAGTCTGGAAGATGGACGGGGGTAATTACACAAATTTTACTTGAGTTATTTCTATTACTATTTTATTATTTACATTTTTTCTGTTCTCTTCATGAGTGTCTTCCACCTTTGGAGCTAGACCTGTTTGGCCTGGGGGGTGGTTGCCATGATTATCATCCTTACCAGAGTGCCTGGGGGCCCTGCACTAGAGCATTAAGGTTGCAATCTGTGTCCCCTGTCTTCTCTGATGACCTCTGTGGTCATGGGTGGGCTGTCTCTCAAGGTGGATGGATCTTTAAGGACATATGACTTCATGTAATTTTTGTAGACATACTGTGTTTGAGGCAGTTTGGTTGGGGGGTGGAGGGGTGGGCTCTATTAATGCTTAGTTTGATGATTGCATGCGGGTGTTTTCTAAACTTGAGTGTGACGAGTGGTGTTTTTAACATTTAAAAGTTGTTTTTGTCGTGGAAAGTCCTTTGTTTTACTTGGATAAAAAATGTTTTAATAAAATTTGATCTGATACACATTTATACAGATACATGCAGGTATTTCCGCATGACATTGTGACGGCCCTTTTGCTGTCAAGCTGGAGAGGCTTCTGTCTGAAGTTGATCTGTTGCTTAATCACTACGCTGTGTTGAGGCTTTGGAGTGTTGTGCTGCATAAATAAATTTTACCCCGTAGACTGCAATTTCCAGCACAGAGCCAGCTTTCTTCATCTGTTTCTTCCGTTTTGGGCTCTGGTTGTGTTACCGCAACAGATGGCTGCGCAGACTTATAGATATGCAACATATTGTTGAAAATACTGAAGGACCTACACTTCCTCGAGAAGGAGAGTCTGCTTGGTCCCTTCTGGAAAACACCCTCTGTGTTGAATCTCAGTCCAGTTTTTTATCTTTAATTTGTTTAAATGTCTTGTTGTTTACTGTAGAGTAACCAATGAAAAACAATAATAATGTCAAGTCCAATATTTACTTAGATATCACCATATTCTGTTTATTTAAACAGAAAGGTTCATAGTTTGTATGTTTACTTGTTGAAATGTAAGCATTAAAGTGTTTAATTGTATAAAGTTTCATAGTGTTAAATTCCTTTTTCTACTGTGTTGTCTCTCTATTAATGTTTGCAGTAAACAGAAGAAAGGAATTAAATCATCTATTGGCCGATTGTTTGGGAAGAAGGAGAAAGGTCGAATGGACCAGGCTGTTGTCAGAGATGGACAGTCTCTACCAGCATTAACAGGTTCTCTGCAGACTGTATCCCTTATCAGCACACTGCTCCACATAATATGCCACAGAAATATAGATTAACTAATCTGTATTAAATTTTAGACTTTGAGATGGGCATTGGTGACACTATGACTCTGGGAAAACTGGGCACACAGGCTGAGAGGGACCGCAGGATGAAGAAAAAGTAAAAAGAACAAGTTAGATTGTTTGTTTTCAACTTGTTTTTAAGATATATTTTTTAATTTTACTTCTTTCTTTGTGCTTTATTTATTCTTCAGACATGAACTTCTGGAAGATGCAAGGAAAAGAGGACTCCCATTTGCACACTGGGACGGTCCTACAGTTGTCTCATGGCTAGAGGTAGTCTACAGATCTTCTAGTGCATCTCTAATTGCTTTTTTTGTCTTCGTGCCAGGCTCCTATTACTGTCTGACATGAAAAATGTACAATAATGATAATAATGAATGCCAAACTGACCACACAGCCTGATCTGTGCTCCCTTCTTCCATTTGTCTGTAAATTTCTTTGACAACATTGCTAACACTGAATATCTTGATGACTCTCACCAGCTGTGGGTGGGTATGCCAGCCTGGTATGTAGCAGCCTGTCGTGCTAATGTGAAGAGTGGAGCCATCATGTCCGCCCTGTCAGACACAGAAATCCAGAGGGAAATCGGCATCAGCAACCCTCTGCACCGGCTCAAACTGCGTTTGGCCATCCAGGAGATGGTCTCCCTCACCAGCCCCTCTGCTCCCCTCACCTCCAGAACGGTAAACAAATACAACCATCACACCAACACTGTTCATTTTTTTATTAAATATGCTATAAACAAATTAATAACAGTGCACAGGAACATGTAACACATAATTAATTCCCTTCTAATACACGTTACCCTTCACTGAAAATCTGTTCCACTGCTAGCCATAACCTTCACTTTGCACTCAGGTGATGCCTAACACTTTTTAGTCTTTTTTTTATTCCTTTAAAAAAATCTGTGATCACAGCCTGACTTGTCCCTTTCAGCAGCCATAAACTGCATGTGTAGCTGTTGGAAAATAACACACAAATAATCCTAGATATAGCTACAAGCTACCTGCCTGAAATACACTCCCTACTTTGGCATCACTCAACTCAGTGTTTGTCTGTGTCTGTTGGGGGGTGGATATGTGTGAAAATATACACAAGTGCATTCTTGAGTGTGTTTTTGTGTGTTTGTGCATGCTCATGAATGCTTTTGTGTGTTTCTGTGTGTGTACGTTCGGGTATATTCTCGTCCTCTGAGCAGTCCTCCGGAAATGTGTGGGTGACTCATGAAGAGATGGAGAACCTGGCGTCCTCCACTAAAGCGGTCAGTACCATCTGGGTGCTCCCCTTCCTGTTAGCCCTGCCCACCACTGTCACCTCACAGTGTCCCCACGGTAACACGCATATGTCCTCTCCTCCAAGACCCTTTTAAATATCCACTGCATCTCGCACTAATTGTATGTGGTTGCCAGAGGTAGCTGATGTAGCCTGTGGTCACAGGGTCTGTCTTCATGCAAGATTCAGCTCATGATAAAAGTGTTTTGTCTTATTAGTTACATTGAGGATTACTGTAGAGTTTTAAAAAAATATCTATTTTTAAATCTATTTTTTTCTTTCTAAATATTTAATACATGTGTGTGTGCAACCAGAACCTGTGTCACTAACCTTGTGTGTTGTCTCTATCATGCTGCCACTCAGGAGAATGAGGAGGGCAGCTGGGCACAGGTGAGACTGCTGAGCCGCAAACATCTCTGAAAGTCTAGCGAGGCTCTTTACACTCATACAGAGATACACCAGCAGATAAATAGGCCAGTTCACCTTCAGCTTTATAAAATAACAATAGCAGCTGGATATATTTTTTCTTTTTTGCAAAAAAAAACTCTTCAACAGCAGCTTCTCAGATGGTTTTGTATGACAAAACTATTTTAAATGCCAGGCTAAAACCAATGACCAACATTTTCTCACTTTACTTGTGAAAGCACAAAAAAGACCCGTTTTAAAGATTAAATTAAAGACAGCTTTGCCCAGCTGCAGTTTCACTGTTTTGAAAGACCAGATGATCTTTCTTCTTCAGACTTTTAGATCTGAAACATACAAAAAAAATCTTGGTACTGTTGTACCTGGTCCAACCTGTCCCTTTTCTCTCACAGGGTGTGACAATGTTTACAGATCAAACAGATCTGCTGTTTGTGGACCAACAGAGCAGTTTGATTGAAATACTTGAATCCATCTTTTTTTTTTTTTTTTTATAAATTTATTCATATAGAATGACAGACAAAAACAAATTTTTTTAGAAAAAAAAACTTTTTTAACATCCATTTTGGTTATTGTGCACTACTCTCCCTTTAGACTTTGGCGTATGGTGACATGAATCATGAGTGGATTGGGAACGAATGGCTTCCCAGCCTCGGCTTGCCTCAGTACCGCTCCTACTTCATGGAGTGCCTGGTTGACGCCCGCATGCTGGACCACCTGACCAAGAAGGACCTAAGAAGCCATCTAAAGATGGTGGACAGCTTCCACAGGTGTGCAGCCATAGCGATTAGCTTTTGCTCCCCTTTAATCTACTTCCCCTCTCATCTGCTGAATGGAGATATTAGCATCGGAGATGAGGCTAATGATGCATACGTGCTTGTGCTTTCCTTTTTGTATGGGTGGATGTGCACCAGGGCCAGTCTTCAATATGGGATTATGTGCTTGAAGAGACTAAATTATGACAGGAAAGACCTAGATCGCCGGAGAGAGGACAGCCAACATGATATGAAAGGTACACTTGACATGCTCCCTAATCTACATCCATAGTGACACTCACACATTAAAATGTTCCTACCCTGGTTTACAAGCTTCAACACCTTGTCGCTCTCTGCAGGCCAGAGTACCATCTAGTGGTTTTATGTGATATTGTGAATATGTACAGTGCTTGGTACTCCAACAGCTGCTCCTTGCACTGTAATAAAGCATATCTTACAACCTAAATCCCCACTTGCGTGTGGACCATACCGCATACACGCGAGCACACACACTTAGATCTAACCAGCCCTCTCGCCCTTTTGACCTTGAGTTCAATGCATGAACTTGACTCAGCTGTCGCGTCAAATCAAAACTCTGTCCTGTTTACACCCACATAAACACATTCATATGCACACACTCCGCCTGTTCCAACTTGGAAAGCTGGCTGACAGCTGTGCTTTAAATGAACAAAGGGAGTGTGCCAGTAAACTGACACCATGTGGACATGCACATTATCACTTTATCCATCCTTCCTTCACTCAATACTTGTTTTTGGCTATAATCACATGCAGAAGGTTGACTTTTTGTCGCACATTATGCTCCTTTATAAGGAATACCAATCATATACTTATGTTTCAGATGTTTTGGTGTGGACCAATGAGCAGGTGATCCACTGGGTACAGTCCATCGGTCTAAGGGAATACAGCAGCAACTTGTTAGAGAGCGGTGTTCATGGAGCACTCGTAGCTCTGGATGAGACGTTCGACTACAGCAGTTTAGCGCTCATCCTGCAGATCCCTATGCAGAACACACAGGTAGCTATGACGGAAAGCGAAGCTTGTGGTTGTTCACACAACATGGACTGAATTTAGTGTTTTAAAATTCAAAGTAAACAGGATCTTTGCTGTTGTTTATTATACAAAGTTATTCAATATTTGCATTGACAACTGATGAAGAAATCCAAATAAAATGGTTTATTTCCTTTTACATTTACTCCATCTCACATACAGTAATTTATTTCTGCAGTCATGAAAGTGCACATCTGCTCTTTTGGCAGTTCTATGACTTGTCTCTCCCCCAGGTGTCAGATTAATGATTTAATCTTTGTTTGTACTGAGGTAGTAGCTCACATTTCCTTCCAAATCTCAGAAAAATTCATTTCTCTATATTTTTTGTATCCCTTTTTCTCAGATCTAAAGTGACATATTTATTTGTCTTATTCCTAGTTACGAGCATCTGCAAAGATCAATAAAATACAGATTATTTTACATTTACAGTCAATTTTTGTTGCATTTTTTAATTCAGCAAAAAATAAATAAAATAAAGTTTCTCTCAAGAGTATTTAAGTGTTTTTAGGGTCTTTTGAAATGTTGTTTTTTTTCCAGCTTTGCTGAATAGCCCACTCACAGACTGCTTGTTTTCCAGGCACGGCAGGTTCTAGAGAGGGAGTTTAACAACCTGTTAGCCTTAGGAACAGACCGACGACTAGAAGAGGTGACTTCACACGCAGCTATTTGAATAACATACAGAAAGACTGGAAAAAAACAGCTTCACGTACCTTTTTCTTCTGTCCTTGTAGAGCGGCGATGACAAATCATTCCGTCGCTCTCCATCATGGCGCAAGAGGTTTCGAGCTCGTGAGGGAGGTGCAGGTCTGGGTATGATGGCAGGCTCCATGGAAACGCTGCCTGCTGGCTTCCGCATGCCCTCCATGTCCATGCCACCCTCTGTACATTTGGCACCTAAGAAACAGCTCCAGCCTGAAGGTTTGCCATCGCACTAACTGGTTAACTTGTGCATTTTATCGTATGTAGCTTCATTCTGGTTCCCCTGGCTGACTAACTGCATGTTGTTTTCCTTTCTGTCCTGCTGTGCTCAAATCCCACAATGCCACACCCTCTCAAGCTCCTCCTACGGCGGCCCCGAGACTCGACCCTTCAGCCATACGGACCTACTCATGCTAACTACACTCTGCTTACTAACAGGAACGCTATTGCTAACAGGTAAGCTAACAGTTTGGCCCTAACAGAGAACGGACTTAGCCTAACTTGTCATTACTGACTTGAAAAACAATAACAAGTCAAATGAAGATTTGCAAACCTCACCCACATGGCCTGTTAACTGAGCTCCAATGACAAAGTGTTTTTTGTTTGTTTGTTTGTTTTTGTTTGCTTTTTGTTCTTTGCTTTTTTTGTTTTAAAACATGACATTTCTGTAGAAAACTGTTATTCCTGTCAAAAACGAGGACACTGGTTTCTTTAGATTGAGAAGAATATAAATTTCATAATGAAGAATAAAAGAAGTTGAACATACATTAAACATTAAAACATGAAGGGACAAAACATTGACACCGACAGACATGGTACGAGGTCATAACCCGGGGAGAATCTCTCCAGAGATCTGTGGTCAACAGAAGTCTGGAACTATTCTGCTATTTGTTTAAAGACTTTGGTCACATGCGTCAGCTACAACAACAAGCCTCAAGTCTTACCCTGAACATTCCCCTGATGGAAGGACGCCGACCTTGGAGATGGTTTACTAAGGTCAGAATGACATCAGTTCAGGAGCCTTATGGTCGGACCTTTCAACTAGACATTAATTAAGAGCGAAGTAATTAAGCTAATACATGAAAATTCCTCTACATTTCCATAAATTTGGGTCAGTCACAAATGCAGCTGTAGATTGCTGAAAGCAGATGAACCTAAGATCAAAGTAACATTCATACCGATGTTACTCTGACATTTTCCACCTAACTTAATGTTTTTACAGACCAGTCAACAGTACTGCCCTACAACAGCAGTGTATCCCCCGCAGGAAAGCCGTGGGCCCACAAACACTTTGTGGGAAGCATGAGGTTTGGCTGGGTCATGGAAGGAAAAGTCAGAAGCTCAACCCTTTGGCCTGGTGCTTGTCTTCAGTCACCAGTAAAGTGACAAGTGCTTTTGGGCAAAACGTGTATAATTCAGGAGACTAATATTTAAAATATTAAGCAAAAGAAAAAAACTACACAAATGTGAAAAACAACTAAGACAGTGTCCTGTCAAACACAAGCCTTTGCTCTCACTTCGGAAGCTCCTAGCTTTCTCAAGAAGCTGCTTCTGCAAGACAAACCAACATCAAGTGACATTCAGTTTACAGTTAATGAAATACTCAGACACGAAACATGGACGTCCACACAAACCATCAAAAAAGGATTTAAGACTATTCAATATTCAAAATGGCTCCATATATTGGTTCTTTGAAAAAAAAATTGGAACACCCCTTGAAAGGATCTACACATCGGCACGCCATGTCACCAGTTCTAAAAGAGCATTTAGACACAACATTCTGGTTCGAATACCTGATGGGAAAACAGAATACATAAATACACACCTGATGGCTTCGGTCTCAGTAAATATGTTCACATTAACCAGTTTTGGTCTTGGTCCAGTTTAGGCCACAATCCTATGTATCCCTGCTCCAACACACTTGAATCAAACGAATCAGACCTTGTGCAGAACCAAAAGGCTCTTGCATCCGTTTACTGTAAGCCAGGTGTTTTGTAACAGGGATACCTGATATATCTTGCTGGAGATCCCTCGAGGACCAACTTTGGATACCTTTGCATGCCACTGCTTTTGCATGTAGTCAGTCGCTGGTATACACCAGTTAACATGACTTTACTGGAAACCCACTTTGGTTTCTCACATTAAGGCCACACATGTGCTAACAATAGCACCCGAATTACATGCTTCCATCACCACGAAGATGGAAAAAATAAAAACTGAAATGCGTATTCTTTAGCTCTGCATGCAAACTGTGTGCAGCCTACTTTTTAGATGGCATGGGCTTCAGCATCACCAGAAGGTCACAAGGAACAGATTTACCCAGCCTACAATCACAGATACCATTCTGATTAAATCTAATGGTTTGTGTGGAAAGCAAGCATAAACCAAAAGACCCCACTTCCCAACCCATCAGGGCCTAAAGGATCCTTTGACTCTCCAGGACACTCATATGTTCTTTGACCACATTGTGACATAATTTTATTATGGGTTTTTGTAGCAATAGGAAAATATAGATTACTGTCACCCTTATAGTTTTATGACTTGTTTTGTTCTTTTTTCCTACAATAGTTATACAAAAATAAAAAAATACGTTTTGGCTTAAATGCTTAAAACGTGTATAAATTAACACTCTCCTGCTCTGTGCTTCTCTCCTCCAGTGCATTCTCATTACCTGTACGGACATGTGCTTGCGGCCTTTTGAGAGTGATATGCCAAATCTGGAGAGGAAGTCCTGGGTGCCTCCGGCAGGGGGGGGGGGACCTTCACCCCTCTGCTGCCCAGCCTACCCTCCCACCTTTCATCTCTCACCTCTTCTTCGGACACGTGCAATACAGAGGCCAACTCTGACCTTTGAACTCTGAGAGTGCGCATTGGCTGCGCCTGCTGCTGTAAAGGAGGCTCATCCTGGTCTCGCCCAGTTTACCCCAGTGCTCCCAGTAGCCTTGTTGTTGTGGTGTTGTGCTCCTGCTCCCCTGGTCTCAGCTTTGAGTTCTTGTTCTGGTTCTAATAGTCTCAATATGGCCAAGTCCAAACAAATCTTCCTGTGTTAACAGTTGATGCTAGAAAAAAAGATTTATGGAGATGATGACCAGTCGCTGGTTTGGACTTAACACTGATGAATACTTGTATACATGGCAGATCTGCTGCACAGTACCCTTCTACCGGTTATGCAAGGTATTACTCATTAATCGTCTCTGTACATAAAATGGATGACTTATGTTTTTTTATAGAAATATTATATAAATGATAAATATATATTGGAAATATATATGGGAAAACAACATAATATTGCCGTATGAAACCCAATGCCCTGTATTCGATAGTGACTGTTCTCTCTCTCTTTCTTTCTCTTTCTCTATGTGTCGGACCTTTGCGTGTCTTTTGCTGTATGCTGTAAGTGTGTGATTTATCGGTGGGAGGGATTCACTTATGGAAGTGTGTATTTCTACAAGGACTCTTCACAGGTTCATGGGTCCAATTCTCTCTTTGCCTCCTATCCTTTCCTTTTCTCTTCCTTTTTTGACACGATGTAGCTGTTACTTCTCCTCTTTCTGCCTCTCTCGCCTTCTGTATGACACTATGTAGCCTAGAATAGAGAGAATCCTTTAATATGAGGAGTGTCTGCGTGTGTGTGTGTGTGTGAGTGAACCTCTCTGCCAGACACTTGTAGTGGGGTTGTGAGTGAAAGTTTGAGCCCGGCCGTGTGACCATGAGTTTCCTCTGTGGATGGTAGTGTTAACACTGTAGCTCCAAATTGTTCATTTCAAACTTTCTCTCAAGTCAAACTGTAAACTGCTGCTCAATATCAGCCAATGATATCCATGATACTGCTCAAAGTGACAGACTTGTCTAATCTTGTTTTGTCACTTCCCATTTAGTTGCCATGGAGATGTGCCAGGAAGCAGTCCATGCCCTTGGCTGACCAACTCCTCATTCAAATGATATCACAGCATACGAACTAGTGAATTGCTGGATGGCTGTACAATCTTGTTTTTATTTATTTATTTAACATTTTCCGAGGTGTCTAAAAGGTGTAATGTGCTACGTGGCAGCTATGAGTACTGTGTCTTTATTCCAGGTGTGAAACAATGCTGACAAATCAAGATTTTATTATTTGGCTATCCAAAAAAAAGTGTACTGTATTTATGACACTATATAGACATAAGTAAAGCTGTTTTTTTAACATTTTGGATGTTGTGCTCCTTTTTGAAGTGATGTGTTAGACAATGTATTGAAAATGGTTTTTATTGCAAGAATTGAACAGAAAATAATACTTTTTCAGAACATCTACAAATACACAACAATCTTAGTTATAAAAGTCAAAAATAAGTTAGCAAAAAAAATAAAAAATAAAATGGCAAAACCACTCTGTAGAAAAAGGGAACGTATTTACATCACTAGCATTCATAACCTGTTTAAATTAAGCAGATCTTGGTCAAAACTGCCATGGTACATATTGGCCCCGCAAATAAACTCACGTTTTGTTTAAGCATTAAAACTCACACGAAAAAGAATGAAAGATCAGGGAAAGGTTTTGGAAAAAGAACAACTTAAATTAAGAAAGGAGAAGAGCCAGACTTTGTCATTCCATATAAGTCTGGAGGCAGGCTTAACAGAGATCCACTCTAGTAACTACATAAGTCAGGTTCATGCAAAGTCCTTGAATCTAGTTAGACCAAGCGCCTGTGGCTCCGACAGAAAGGGCTGGACCGCGGGACAAGGCAAGAAGTTAAGGGAATGAGGCCTCATTGTGAAAGGAGGAATTCAGTTTGGCGAGCAGACGCTTAGATCAGGAGTTACAATACTAATTATTTTCCATAAGAAAAAACACTCAAATCAGTGGATGGACAGAAATGAAAAAGTCATCTTTTAGAATTTGTTGTCCATTGCCTCCTTTGCGAGTTGTTTGCTGCTCTCTGTGCACCTACATGTATGGTTCCACTGGCCGGAGGGTCTATTTGGGAATGTCCACAGGAAAGGCCACTGGTCCATCAGCTGCAGAGATGCCGTCCACAATGGAAGTCAAGGCACGCATGTTCCCCTGTTCTGGAGAGTCAACAGCGCTCAGGAGGTCTGCAGAGAGAAAATAGAGTCAGTCAGTATCTGTGAAGGTGCTCTGATCGGTTTGTGCTGTTTAATTAGAGTTTGAAAGAGTGCTCACCCTCACTGCTGTAGCTCTGCGGGCACTGCTCTGGAGTGCTGCTCCACTCCGGGCTGCTGCAGCAGGTGCTGCCTGAACTGGGCTCGCTTGAAGATGACACCTGTTACCATGGAGACAAGCCAGAAGTTGCTGTCACTCACTGTTTTTTAATACAGAACAAACACCAGAAACACAGCATGCACCACGGTGCCGTGTAATGTCGCGCATCACGCGACCTCCTCAGAGAAAAAAAAAATCCACAACAATCACTTCATATTTTACATACAGTGAAGAGCCTTCTTATTTATTCTCTCAGGTTTTTTCAGCATTTTTTTCCTCTTTCCAACATGAACAATGTTTATTTTTTCCCTTTCTGTTCATCTTTTGGCTTTGCTCCTCTTACTTCTCCTCACCCCACTTCTCTCCTACTTACTCTGGGCTGAGCTGGACTTGGTCGGTAGTGCAATCCCTGCTGTCCTGTCTCAGTGTCCTGCTGGTTGAGGGAGGACACCAGTGCCTGCAGCCTTTCGATATACTGGATGGCACTGCGTAAGATCTCCACCTTGGGCAGCCTTTGGTTGGGGTTCATCAGAGTGCTCCTTTTCAAAGCATCAAAGGCCTCGTTCACCTTCTTCAGACGTCTCTTCTCCCTCAGTGTAGCTGCTCTCCGACGGTCCATAGTTACTGTCTTTCTTTTACACAGCTTACATGCCCAGGGTAGGCATTGGCCTGGGCAGTGGGGCTCAGAGTTAGGTGAGAGGCTAGATGGAGAGGCTTTATCCTCATTACCTGTCACTCCAACACCAACACCCCCCGACAGATTCCCACACAAGCCCATCATGGAGTTCCTTTCCTGGTAGCCAGCTTGGTCGTATGCCCCAGGCAGGCGAGAGGGGAAATAGCTGTCCCCTCCTTCATAGAAGCGCTGGTCAGGGAAGAAGTAAGGATTGGTCTCAAAAAGCTCCATACTGGACAGTACGGTCGTCTGGATGTAAAGGGCCAAAGTATCCCCGCTTTCCCTGGAACTGCACTTCAGTAAATGGTCGTCGGTCCTGTGTCTGTGCCTGTCTCCTTCCTGGACTTTGTTTGCGATGAGTGGAAGACGTACGGAGAACAACTGGTGTGGAGCAACTGTAGGCTGGCATTTAAACCCCTCTGCCTGCTGCAGGATCACAGGGTTAAAATTAGCACGAGCCCCCAGAAACCTGACACGACGTTTAGCTGTTGCTGCACATCTACACTTCACATCTCTGTTGGGCCCTGCTCTCGAGGGCTTTAAAGCCTGTTCATGTGTTTGTGCGTGTGCACCTTTCTGTGGGTTGGTGTGCTCACGAGGCCTTAAGGGGCTCGGATATGATCAAGTTGCCTTAGAAATTGAAGAGATACCCACAGATCAAAGATGTCTGTCTTAATGAGCTAATCCCAGACTAACGTTCTCCTTTATGGCACTATACATGAAGTGCTCCGCCATGGGGGTGGAGCAGTTGGAGGGATAGTTTGGAGACAGCTGTCACCTCCAATAGGAACCAATAATTTGTATTAACAAAAAGAATTTATTTTTTATGGTTGTCGTTTTTTCCTCTTTTCTCAAAGCTAGGCTACAGAGGTGATGTTTGTTGTGTTTACCTATTAAATGTGAAGGGTGATATGAAAGCTTATGTCACTTGTTGCTGGGTGCTGAGTTTATACCTCATTCATACACACCAAGTTTCCTTCCTAAATGATTGCACAGAGTGACAATCGCCTTTCTGAGCTTCACTCCTCTCTTAGCTAGACAAGTCTGTGCAAGCACATGCAACACAAGTCAACCAGTAAACTGGTACTAGCTCACATTACTCTAAAAACCAACAGATATAATAAGACAACCATGCAGAGCAATAATTTTGCTGTCCTGACCTCATCTTGCCTCTGGTAGCATTAGCCTAGCCAGCAGGTGTTAATCCTTCCAGGACATGTTTCACCTCATAGCTCATCTACTAATACTGACTGGTTTCCGCTAGCATGGACACACAGCCAAAACACACATTTCACTCAGCTGAGAAGTGGCTTGGAATGATGAGCATAGCATGAGACCTGTTGCATTCAAGCTATCACTGCCATACATACATCATGGCAATATATATCCTATTCTACAGTCATTTAGCAGACGCTTTTCTCCAAAGCAACTTACACCTGGGACACGGTTCAGTGTCTTGCCCAAGGACACTTCAGTATGTAGTCAGGGGAAGCCTGGAGTCGAACACCCAACTTCCAGGTTGACAGACAAATACTCTTACTTCCTGAGCTTCAGCCTCAAATTAAACATTCATTGCTGAATATGTATGTATGTATGGCAGGAGAATTATTTGCAGCCACGCAGTGCTTAAGAGAGATGCAGGATCTGGTGCAAACTGCGATCAGTGACACATGATGCTCTCAGGAAAATGGGTTTGACTGCATCCAACCTTTTCTTTAGTGGCCAAAAAGTTCAATTTTAGTCTTTTATGATTAGTGCAGTCTCTCCCATATGTTCAGCTTGTATCTTTAAAAAGACATATGTGGAATTTAAACACTGTCAACAATATCCACTTTTCCACAAACACCGCTTTTATTAAGCTTAATGTGCTTCTAAGAACAGATTTGGAGGTTTGGTTCTCTTTCAGGTTTACATCTTTCTTACCTCACTGAAATGTTTTTCATGTCTACCTTTTGATGGCTTACCATTTCTTGTGAGGTTTGCTATGGTGGTATATTCCTTCTAAATCTGGATTAAATATCTCAGAGACATTCAGAGTTTCCACTGTTCATATTTCTTTTCTTCTCCGCATGCTCTGGTCATGCATAGTGGTGTTGCTGACTTGCAACAGGTGCATTCTTACTGAGATCATGTGATAAAATGGGGACACACAGGTAGACTTAATTAAAACAATTATGTTTCATAGGTTGTGATGATGATCAGTTACACTGAATCTTAATCTGATAAATTCATACGTACACGTTTTTCTTTTATTTTCACTTGACCAGCAGACTTAACTGGCAGTAGGGGTTCTTACCACATATAATCAATCAACTTCTATCTGTATGCATAAATGATATTTGAGAACTGTATTATTTTAATGAACTTTTTTCTTTATTTACTCCACATCCAAACCTTTTTCTTGTAAACAAGGTAACACTCTACATTCATTTTCCTTTGTGTAAGCATTTCTAAAACTTTTTCAAAAGGTTCATTTGATAGCAGATATTATGTAATTTTAGAAACGTCTCAGTACCAATGTCTGTGTCTCATTTAAGAGTCTCAGATCCAAAGTCAGGCTGGTGTAAGTCTATCAAAAATAAATCAAACCAAGATTATAATTATAATTCTTATTATTTTCTATTCTGCATTTTCATCCGAGATTTCCTAAGTGTGTAGTTATGCAGGTGCAAATGTGGGTTAAACTTGTGTGTCCTGCTGGATGAAATTGTATTTCTGCTTGGTTTGACGCTTGTTGCCCAGACTTGGGGTTGAAGCAGAGTGCATTTGGAGCTTAGCACAGGGCTGCAGCGGACTGTCAGGTTAGTCTGTGATGGATGGTCACTGATGGTGGAGTGAGTACAAAGACGCCTGTGTTGGACTCAAGGGTACAGCAGGGAGGGGGTCTGCAGTGTGTCAGAGTCACTCATAACCTTCTGTCATTTTAACCCATTGTCAGCAGAACTAGAGAAGTTGTGTGTGTGTATGTGCGTCTGTTTTGTAGGGTCAGGCATCCCCTCTCAGTATTCTGAAGTGTGCACTTAAGATTCAATAAACAAGAGGAAGATGTTTATCTTGCTTGCAGATGCTCTAATACTTCAGCCTACTGTCAGTCATTGTAACTAACAAATTACAAATACACGACAGCTACTAAACGTTCAGTTGAACACCTTAAAAGTTCAATTAGACTAAAAACACACTCAGACGGGTGTATAAGTTTATATTTGTGTGCATGATTTCAGGGATTGCTCGGTCACTGGCAACACTGCTCCACTGCTCAGTGACAAGCAGCAGCACATTGTAGAACAGCTGAGCTTGGGGGGGATGAGGAGAGAGGGTTGAGTCCTCCTCGCCCCAGGTTAGCCTCAAGATCATCATTAACCTGGAAAGCTGTCATCTGAGCAGACGGAAAATCTCCCATATGTAAGCAGAGAGTAAAATAACATCAGTAAGAGAGTGTTGATTAAAGGCGGATGAAGCAGGATGGTCAGTCCAGAGCTCTAATAAAAGATATGTTTCACAAGAACAGATTGTTTCATGTTAGAACATAAAGAAATAGACTTTTTTCATCTTCTAGAATCAATCAATCAAAGAAGATATCATTACACTGTTAGTTACAGATACCTTTTTTCTCATTTTCATCACAATCAGCAGCAGTTGTTGGGAATTAAATGGATGGAAGCAGCTGTCCCAATTTCACTATTAATCATTAACAAATACTAATGTATTACAACCCTGTTTATTACTGGAAAACTACAGTTAGGTCATCATAAATTACATTTGAGAAACTTACAACCACCAATTGCCATAATCACCATAAAATTTTTAACCTGACTATTCTCAAGTAAAAATAAAGGTTTGGAGGGGAGTAAGCAAAAGATGTGCATCATTATGATAGAAGTGGGGACGGACATTAAAAAAAATTATTTATATATA
>JBAMHX010000004.1:25860604-25874163 GCA_037177515.1 Pseudomugil tenellus
TGAATGTTGGATTCATGCAGTACTATTATATTCAAGTAAGGAAAGAGGACACAGTCACCATAGTGACAGGAACAGATGCCCAAGTCTGTTGTTTATAGATACTGCTTTTATTGTCACCATGATAACTGCACATCCATCACTGAACCCTTTAATTTCAGAGCTACTCATTCTGATTACAGTTATTTTACAGGATACACTTCAAAGTTGAGGTGATAAAGCAGTGTCCTCCTGCTCCAAAACAATTCCAAAATACAACAGAATAAGAGCACATCAATGGAATTTCCTAAAAAACGGAATAAATTCATATAAGCAGTTATAACTGATTACCAAATACAACTGCACCCCATTGGTTCTGTTGACTAACGACCCCTTACATAAGCTGCAGTGCTGAACGATTTGACTGATGCCTAAAGGTGACGCGACACTACTACAGCTTGGCGAATCATCAGGAGAATACTCCCATTCATTCCTGTTCAGCATGAAGAGCCCCACCTGTGTTTTCACGGGGCTCTGGAGGCCTGGAGAAAGCTTTCCACAGTCAAGGCGGGGGGAACAGTAGTTCTGCAGCCCGGCCATGCTGCTGCTCACTGGGGCTTTTATCGCAGAGTAATCCCCTACAACAAACAGAATGGCCAGCATGTGCATATGCAGCTGTCGCAGTCTTAGTGCAAGTGGTGTCATGTTAAATCACAGGAATGGACTGAGCCCCTGAGCTATCCGTTGCCCTTCCCTTCACTGGCATCCCACTCACTACGAGGCTCCAGTGCTCACAGACAAACACACATGCATCCTCATACCCATGTACATAACCCACTTCCCACCAGCATACTTTGAAGCACATGGTCCCACTAAAGTTATTCACTGTGAATATCCTGTGTTCCACTGCTACAAACCAACAGATTATTTACACGACATTCTGTTTGTTCCAATAATTCCACGGGCTGTATGATACTCACAGCGGGCCACACAGGTAGGAATATAAAAAGGATTAATCTCTTTGAGACTGACATTTCATTCCAATTAATTTAAAAGGTATCTGAATGATCCCTCATAAAATCCACCCAGTTAATTTGAAGGCAGTTTACACCTTGACATTGCCAAGTGTAAATCGCAATCAGCATAGTTTCTTTAAGTAGTATGAAGCACCTGTACATGCTGGAAGTGGTAGATTAGTGTAGATGGCTTTACAGATACTTTTCAGTATCTGTTTTTGAATCAGGTTTCCTTCTACAGACATAAAGATCACATTTTGTTGTCAGTCTTCTTTAGTATAATCATCATTTTCGCATCTGCATCCACATCTTAATCTCAAACCCTGTCTTTATCTCTTCTTTTGTATTCCTCACTTTGTTTTTTCTGGCTTCTATGACCTTCTCTCGTGTCAGCAGTGGGACAAAATTAGCGGCCTGGTTTCTGGAGCAACAAAATAGTTGGACACAACAGAGGGGAATGTGTGTGTGCACGCATCTAAATGGAGGTGAGACAGGAAAGGTCCTGGGCATGCAGATACAGTTACAGACATCCAGACACACAACCTGAAGAAAGGAAGGTAAACAGAGTGAGGAACGCTGTAATGGAGGCATGAGGATGAAGGGCACAGGAAGTTAGTGACATCTAAATATAACCTGTATTTATAAATGAGCTTTAAAATCGCACATAAAAAAAATAAAAAGTCATAAATCAGGGGGCAAAAGGAAAAATAAATCTGTTTAAGAAGTACTGCATGTTGTACACTGAAGAGGATGAACAGAGAATGTGTTAAGTTATTCTGGGATGTTGAAATGGAGGTAGTGTCACCATGGAAACATGCAGCTCCCCTACCACTCCCTGGGCAGTGCCATTCTAGAGCTGCCAAAGTCTGGATGCCATGTTACCAGGGGTGTTATAGCACTCTTCATCTTTACGCTGTGACGCATCTGATGCTACAGATCGTTACAGAGATGGATACAGAGTGAGATAAAGCGTTTGTTTGTTACAAACATTTAATATCTTACAAATCCCACTCAATGTGCCATGCTTAATAGTTCATTAGAATTACTTTTATAATGACTACAATACTGTTTTCCAAGTAGTATCAGGAGTTAATCGCAAAGTTAGATTAAAATGATGTCACTTTTTATTTTAGGTATCATTTCTCAAATGACTGAGTCATTCTTAGAGAAAAATTAACACACATTACTTAGAAAATCAGTTTCTGTATGGCATTATACTACCAATTTAGAGTATTTGACTGAATCAATGCAGGTTTCTGACTTTAAAGAAAGCCCGTTCTCTGTCACCATCATAGACAAGGCTCTTCTTCAGCGAATCCATGTGTGATTACAGATAGAAAGCAGCTTTACAAGGGGCTTTCCACAAACAGGAAATGTATCCTAAAGAGTAATCAGTATCTAAATAACAGTCTGGGCTTAAGTAACTGCAGTATTTATAGACCAGCTAGATTGCATTAGTGTTACACCTGGAAACGCTTTAGAGGACAGCGTGTCTGCCCCACTTCTCAAGAACAGGACAGAAATAAGCAGAAGACGAGCAAGCAGCGGAGGAACTGTGAGTAAGCAGGGGAGAGTTGCAGGTGCTGCGTCCCGGTCAAGGAGTAGAAGATATATGACAGCTGGCCTGTCATACAATGACTTATTCTCTAGTCAACACACATACATACAAGAGGGATTGTACATCAACTGTCCCTCTATAAGGCAAGGCAAACGAAATAAAACATTTAACTTCTAAATCTTTATTGCTTATCAAAAACAACATATACGCAATCTGTAACAACCAAAAAAAACAACAACAAAAAAACAATAAAAAAGTAAAAAATGTACCATATATGACCACGTTAAATTAATATCAGTACAATTAGTTATTTTAATCTGAACTAGTATCACTATGATGCAATACTTCATTTACAGGAGGTTGCATTTTGTTCACTTTTGTGGGTGAAGGTGCTGATCAATGCAATCTTTTTTCACATTATAGAGCATTTAAATGGATCTCAAAGCTGCTCCCTATGAGTTCTAGACAGGACAGAAAGCATGCTTCAAATATTTTTTATAGGTTACTTCTACATTACAGCATCTGTTGGCATTAGATACAAGAATGAAGTTTCTCTCCACCTGGTGGTAGAAAGTTTAAGCGCAAGAATGATGGAAAAAAACCAGTCTCAACAAAACGCACTCAAGAACGTTCCAGCAAAAAGTATCTTTCGTAGGAAAAATATAACCAGTACGTTTATGCTTATCTGGTTTATCTGTTATGACTTTCACAAAAGAAACTGCCTCCGTGTGGAATAGCGATACAATCTTCATACAATGCAGAGCCATCTAAATAAAATTTAGTACATACAAATTTCAGCTCAAAATCATTTATGGCAGTGGAACGCTGAAAATAAAGCTCTTTAAGTACTTTGCAGACATTTTCTCTTGAGGTACTGTATGTCTGTCAACTCTGCACATTTAATACATCATAAATCAAATAGAACATTAGACCTCTGCTAGAAGTGCAACTTTGGCACTTCTTATATGTTCAAAATTAAAAATGAATTATAAATAAAGTACTACATATACATAAAGTTTTCATTTTTCGTAAGTGTTAAGATGAAGAGAACTCTGACAGATAATGTTTTAACACGAACAATTCAGAAATAATATACTGCAGGCACAACTATCATCAATGGTTTGGCAATTTTACACATTTAACACAAACATCAAATTACCAGCAAGAAAAATTGTACTTTAGCTGCATATTCTCAAGCAGGGTAAATGCGGTGCTGAAATGCTTTTTAAGTCACCACCGATGAGTTTATTTTCCCATACATTTACATGGAGATGTTAAAGTTTGGAAATAAGCATTCATACGTCTCCAGCACCTGAAAAGAGTTCAACATTTTCCAGTTTACTCTTCCTTCAGTCTTGTTTTTATAACTCATATTTCAGAGCTACAGCACCCAAGAGTCCCACTCCACTGCCCCAAAGCTCAGAGAACATCTCTCATATTTACATTTGTTAATGTCCATCCAGTCAATCTCTGAAGGGAAAACAAGCTCAAGGAAGGACAACAAACTTCCAATGCTGCCACTGTATAAATGTAACACAATTACTAAAACTTACAAAGCATGAAAAGCAAAACAAATAAGTAAACAAAACAAGCCTTCATGAGATCACACAAAGCTCCAAGCTATGCACTCTTATCTGGGAATTCAATAAATAAATAAATACTTCTGTCCCTTATTTCAGGATGGTAGCAAAGCAAACATATGGTATGACAAATCCTTGTCTAGGGTTTTTATCCAACAATACTTAAGGATAGTGTGAGAAAAAAACCTCGTAAACCAGAGAAACTTTCACTAAGTGCTATAGTTCATGCATACTTTTGTAGATTTTCAGCGTTTGTAAGGTCTTGTGTTTGGGTCACACATAATGATCATGAGGCTGATTTGTTGAATCTGTTTTAATTATGTTGTCTTTTGTTTTCATGTTCTGTTTTTATTTTTGTTAAGGTCCCCATAACATCAATGATCTGTTTTTTTTTTTCTTTAAAGGATGAATATCTTAATAACTTTCTGAATGATCTTTCCACAACCAGGACAAGGAGCCTGGAACTTATGCAGCCTCCTTGCACAAGGAAAACAGGTGAGCAAGTGAGCTGTACGTCCGTGTATTATATTTCCATTACGTGGTCGCACTCGACAGAGCTTGCAAGGCTCCAATAGGGCCTCAGGTCGAACTTCTTCAACCTCCATACCCAAATTTTCTTGACTCTCTCCTTCTGAGAGCTGCTCATCCCTGCTAAACCTAGAAGGCAGCGGGCCTTTGCCTTTACCTTTCACCATAGTGGGCAGTGGTCGATCAGCAGTGGAGTGGGAAGGCAGGATAACAGGATCAGATACTGTCCTGTTGCAGTCTGGGACATCAATCCCTGTGTCACTGTCATCTTCTTCATCGTGGGTAGTGAGAGACCTACATGCTGGGATATCAGGGACAGATAGGGAATGAGCAAGTCGAGGCACATCTTTATACCAATTTTTCCGCAGAGCCCAGCAGCGGACACAGTACTTCTGGACAGGTATGTTATACTTCCTGCACTCTGTGCACTGCCATGCATCCTAATGGGAAGAAAAAGACATCAAACTTTAGTCTTTACAGTTAAAACCATGAAATAGAAAACCTTACGTGTGCTGAGATACAGACCTGTGTGGAGATCTCTGTGTCAGTGTCATCACTCAGACACTGGGAATCTTCATCTGGCTCCTCCTGCATCTGAACAAATTTAAGATATGTAATTATTTTATCCTCAACCCAGATGACATAGCTTATTTAGTTATTTTATGCTTTTTGCTAATTAACCAATCAGTTCCATGCAATCAGGGTCAGAGAGGTAAAATTTATCTCTAGCTTTGATTCATCAACAACATAATGTAACACATACAACATGTTGTAGAGTGGATATTAAATGATTAAGAAGCAATAAAGACAAAACGGCAAACAAGCTCCTACCTCTCGAACATCCTTCTCTTCCTTCCCTCCTCCATAATCATCCTCAAGTGAACCTTCTCCTTCTCCTCTGCTTTCTTCTTCCAGCGCAGCTTCTTTCATCTCCACGCTCACCTGTTCACTCTCGCCCTCAGTTAGGAACCAGAGGTCATCCGTGGTGTCCGACACTATGGCTGTGTCCTCCTCCTGTGCGAGAGACAGCTGACTCATCAGTCAGACTACCACCCACCATTACACTCCAGTTTCAACCACTATATAAATTCCCCTTTGGAAATAGCAAAGACTGTCTGAGAATAAAAAAAGACATAATTATTTCTAAACAATCAAAAACCTAAATTTAACCAATATAGTACAAAGAAAATGTCACTTCTTATAAAAAAAAGTTTAAATATACACAATATGCACATTTTGAGTTTGATGCTTGCAACATTTTTTAAAGCATTTAAAACCCAGAACACATTAGTGGTTCAGCATTATGGTGGTGTCATAAAGCATGTTGAGGACCACCTCTAGCATCAATAGAGTATCATGTTGCATTGCTCATGACTACACACACCAAGGATGAAGTCTCTTTAACCATAACCCATTTTAAATCATCTGAAAATGTCATATTTTGATCAGCGAGATTAAAACATCTTTTACATTTGCTGAGCTACAAAAAGAAACTGCAAACTGAATCTGTACAATGTAGGCACCTATTTAAAATCAGCAGGTAGGATCATTTTATCATTTACTGGAAAGTAATCAGAACTCCACATATTAATCACATTTGTTACATTGATAGTGGATTCTATTTAACAAAATGTTTCATATTGCCATCTGCAACATTCAGATATTAGTGAAAACTTCTGCATTGACATCAAATAGATCAACCAATGACTAAAATATTAGACATAAATCAACCTGTCATCTAAAGAGCTACATTTTTTAATGAGGCGATTGTGGGTTCTGTAGTTTATTTCTCTCTGTGCAAAAGCGCTGCGATAACATGAATAAGAATGGCTACAGAAGCTCCAGATTTTCTATCAACATATCAGTTCTCTTACTTGGTTTGTATGGATATCAGTTGAGCCGTTGCTCCTTCGGCTGTAGTTATTACGCAGATTACCCAGAAACCACCAAGGCAGGCCAGACAGATCCCATTCCTCCAGAGTTACATCCAGTTTGGGGCGCTTGCAGGCCGAGTGTGGAAGGCCTTCAAGAGACTCTGAACAGGTTTTGTTTTGAACAGTTACATTTTCATTTCATAGCAGTTTGAGCATGCAGAATATTTTACTGACTGATTACCATCATCTGGGTCCCGAGGTCGCCTCTGGGAGGGTGTCTGCAGGAGAGGCCCATCACTGCCGGCCATTACTCCTGCTTTGACTACACCTCCACACATCTACAGAGAGATTTGAGACGAGAAAATTAGAACACAGAGCCAGGACTGGGCACATGGAGGACTCTCAGCTCCTTTTCAAGATGGCCTCTATGCATGGGGTAGTGGTAGGGGAAAATAAGGTATGGGTCAGTGGGGGAGGTCAAAGTATACCATTAATATACCATTATCACCGAAACTGGAAGGGAAGTTACCAATTAACACATAAATAAGTGTAAAAGGTATTTAATCCAACATGTTTCCACAGATACAACAAAGCAAGGTAGAAAAATATATCTGTTGGGGGGGACATTCCCTCGTACTAAAAATATGCACTCTTAAATTATCTTCATGTGGAAAACTTGAAGCATCACAGTTTCAATCATTTTTTTTTAATTTTATCAGAGTTCAAGTTTGAGAACACATTGGAGTGAATTTGCAGCAGCTCAAAATGCCATAATTCTTTGGATTGATGAAGACAATCATTACAAGATTTGTTTCTAATTAATGCTAAAAAAAAAAAAAAAAAAAATCACAATTTACAGGTAACTGTGGATGAGCAAAAAACTAAAAAAACATACAGAAGGTTATGGAAGAAAGGTAATATAGGAACACAGGGATGGGTAAAGAAGTTCAGGGTTTTAAAGCCACGTGGCTGATCAGGAGCTGAGAACCTCCAGTTTGTATCAGAGAAGAGAACTCTGAGACAGACAGAGACAGTGACTCTGCCCCCCCATCCACTGGGTGGAGCTGGTGGGTCGCAAAAAGGTGCTACAAATCCCACCAGGTTAAACCAAGGATGGGGTTGTACAGAGACGGTGCCACTCTGTACAAGCGCACACCAACGAAGACAGCAGACTTTAACTCAATCCTCCTCAGTACACACAAGTTAAGGGGCGACAACTTAGATAAGCTTCAAGAGAACAGATGTTCCAGAAGCATTTGTATTTGAGAAGCTTTGCAGTCTCTACAGGTGTAACAATACATTGATCTACAGGGTTACATCTATTCAATGATCAAAGATCCATTAGCATTGATCCAGATTGAAAATACTGATCAAACGTTGATACAGTAGTGATTCACATGATGCTTTTAACTCATTGGCTGCCACAGAAGTCTTTTGAGGTCTTTAAGAATTGGCCCTCCATAGCTGTGGTTCAACAACTTAATTCTCTGTGTCCTTAAAGATGAGTCAAAACGCTGGCGCCGTGAGACTTTCTGCTATAACAATAGCTGGCAGCTAATGAGTTAAGTTGGAGCAAGTGGAATCCTTTACATTTACTTTCTAAAGAAACAACTACATTTTTTATGCTTTAATGTGGAAAAAGGTAAATAAGTTTATTTTTATAGAGCTTTGCATCAGTAAAAGCTACAAAGTGCTTGACAATAGTCAAAAGAAAGAGTTAATATCTAATGCTGGGGTGTAAACTTTAAGTAAACAATGGTTCATATACTGACCAAACTTCTGATTTAAACCCCTATACGTTAGCCTGCAACTTCACATCCATGAGTGTTGTGTGCACTGAGGTGAAAAAGGCGGGGGTCTCTGTTTCTTCTGAGCACCATGCTTCGGCTTTACCTGACCATGATCCTCCACTCCGCCCTCTACACATTCACGGCCCACAGAAAGATTCTCTGCAGCGTCTGCATTTCAAATGAGACAGTAACAGACAAAAGGACAGCCCCCCTTTTAATTATAGCATTGCACACTCTCACTGAGGCCCTCTTGGATTTGAAGAACAAGCTGAAAAAAATGTGTTCCTCTTGAAATGTAAAAAATATCCCCGCAACCTTTGACAATGCAAAGATTGTCATAAGCAATAAGAGGAAATATTACACTGAATTTTTCATTTAAAAAAAGTATACCCGCGCACCTTTTCTTCGAAACTCTGATAGGATGCAAATCAAACAGGGGATTAATCAAAAACCAAGGATCAAATGTACTGATTTTCAATGCATCATAAATGTTTAATCTGTTGTTTTTATGTAAAATAAATAGTAAAAAATCTTTGATTATTTTGTCTTACAAAAACAGTTCATATGGGGGAAAAAAAGGTTGATCAAGTTTAATGGTGTAAAAGAGGCAATCACTTACCACAACCCAGCACAACCAGGTATTTCTTGAGCATTTCATATACTGGGCTGCAAGGTAAGAATAGTTTAAAATAAACTTTTTAAACCTAAAATGTTCAAATAAATTTGCTCAAAGGAGCGGCAAGCAGGATTGTTTTTTGGTGCAAGCACATACGTTGGGTTTTTGACAGAGAAGCTCTCAACTTCTAGTAGTTCTCCCAAAGGATCATCCTGGCAGTGGACAATGTGCTGCCTCTGTTTGTCATAAAGTTGCTTCCCCATGATGTACTGACCCAAGTAGTGCATCACCTAAACAGATACATTTGGCTGTGTCATTTAGCTTCTTTATAAAAGCTTGCAACAACTCAGATTATAGACATAATACCCTAATAAATGAAACAATGATTTGAAATCTTTTCTAACTACTTTGAAATGCACATTAATAAAGGCAACAAATATACGCAAAGTGTGCACAAGGATTTACGAATAGCATATTTTTTTATTTCCTTTAAAACAAGGCAGATCAGCACTCATTATTAGTACACTACACTTACAATACTATGTAGTAAAATAAAGCTATGAAGGTGTCCATTAAACATAGTTTAACATAATGAACCATGTATAATAAAGCAGAGAAATATGATCCTGCAACTTTTCAAGTACTACAAGTATGTGAGCAAGAGATAAAGACTGCAACAGAAAATGTACTTGACATTTTATTGGACAGCTCACCTCTTTGAGTGTGAATATATCCTCCTGAGCTCCAGCAACACGCAGAATCTGCAGGAGAGGGGCCTTTGGTTGCACCTGATGAAGAAACGCAACTACTTAGTAATGAAACTATTTATTTGACTCAATTATGTTTAAAAATATATATGTGCGTATATTTTACCTGATTACCCTCTCCAGGTAGTGTCCTGCATGAGGAGCTTGAGGCCAGAGGCTGGGCTGACAGGGAGCTCATAGTAAAACTAAATCTGAAACACAAATGTAACATTCAGTATAAGCTAGCCTTCAGTTCGTAATCGATAACTTCACCTATCATGTTACTTTCAAGGCTTATAAAGTTGCACATCAAATCAACATACGTCAGACCCAATAATTTAAGATATAATATATAATTATATATATTTTTAAACATGTACGCTTAAAATTAAAAGGACTGTGGGTCAAATTTGAAGAACCGTACTAGCTGTTGGACTTCCTTTAAAGCCACAACTATTACGTTTAAATAGCCGGATAATATAGCAGAAGTAGTGTAAAAAAGATTAGCAATAGATTTTAAGTGCACAATTGTTAGTTTTATTATTAACAGACAGGTGAACTGTGATGTATTGAAATAACTAACCGATGGCATACTTGCAAACGTGTACGCTAACCTAGCAACGAAGCTAACGTTAGCTCACTTAGGTGGCTAGCCTGAATAACACCTTCGTTAAAGTTAATTCGTTGTAAATACCTGGCATCACTTCAACGCTGCCTTATTCTTTTACACAAGCCGTTGCAATACATTTGACGAATCTTTGGATTTTCAACATTAGCTAACGCTAGCTAAACTTCAAATTCAAAAACGACAAAGCTCGATAAACAACTTCCGGATACTCTGTACGGATGTGGCGCCCCCTAGTGGTAAACAGGAGGAAATGACGGTTTGTCCAAGTTAATGCATGTTTTAGTCCAGATATTTTTATGTGGGACAGATTGTCCCACATACTTCCTTTGCTGAAAGTATCTTTCTATTAAAAAGTATTTTTATATAAAAGCCGTAAGTATTACAGGGGCATTAACTTTCAGCTGAGGTCAATACTCTTTGCTGCTCTTTGTTCAGTCAGTTACAATTTTTCATAACATTGTAAGTTTATATGCTTCTAATTTTTTTATTTTCACTCATCAGAAGCACAAAACACCATGTGTAGATTTGCACAAGTTTAAATTAAATGCCAACACCCCACTAAAATTATATCACAAGACATGTTTTCACATAGTAGGTAAAGAGTCAAGAATTTCTGCTTTTGGGTGTGATACATAGAAAACAAGTGCTTCCCACTCTTGTTGAAGCGTAGTAGGATACTTCTTCTGACAAGTCTTTTTAATTTTTATTATTAATATCCCCTTCTTAAATCAGATGTAAACTAATGGATTAATAGTTCTATATGATTAGACTAAATCATGTCTCAAATATTTCATATTTTGGACAGTATTGTTTCATTCGAACTTCTGATGATCTTTTTCGTGCCATTGCTCCATCTCTCGCTTCTCACCATAGATGCACCTGATGCCTGTCGACCCCATGGGACTACCACTGGGACATTGGTGGGCGTGGGGAATGGAAACAAAAACGGCAAGGGGTTGAAGGAAACAGTATTCCAGTGTGATAAATTGAGTCTGCAAGAGGGCATGGCTGTAAAACTGCTGGCTGCGATGCTCCTGGTTACCTACATTTGTGAAGGAGGTGAACATTATTTTCAAGTGAAAGATGTTCCATGAGGAATTCAATTCTTTCAGCTTTTTTTCTGGGCTAAAATTAGTGCATCTGTGTCATCCTGTTTATATGGTAGCTCTCCTGGAAAAATCCACTGCATATGACTTCCTGCAGAAAATAAGAGAAAGGCGTGGACTGGAGTGTTTTCCTGGAGGCTGCAGCACAGAGGTCAGCGAGACTGGAGAGGGGATGGAAGTGAATGTAGGATATGTAAGTAAACATAGAGACTCCTGATTTTACTGTTACAGTTTGCACTTTTGTACAATTTAAACAAGCTTCTACGTAATGTGTGTTAGAAATGGAAACCTAACCATGTCGTTCTGTTGTTATGGTAACAAACTGCATCACTAATAATAAATACTACAGACTGTTGTCTGTAAAGCTAAAGTATAAACTTGTCCTCTCTTGAAATTATAACAAACAATACATGTTTGGATGAAGTCCGCATGTGTGCAACTACCTATGTTACACAATGTGATATATAATCGATTTATTAGTATTAAAAGAAGAATTCTTTCATATTTTGTATTGAAGTTTAGGCAAAACACAATCCATGTGACCTCAATTGGGTTATGAATGAATTTTGATAGCAACTGTCGTTACAATCTCCTCTCATAAGATAAAATATTTTACATTTAAACTGTGCTGAAAATACCAAGACTTGTGTAATTTTACAATGTATTCATGTACTAAACAAGTCTAAATGTCAGTAATGATATACATCATCAACATGAGAGTTATAGTGAAAGGTGTCCCTGTTTGAGCAGCTGGAGTACACAGTGAGTTGTTCTTGACACGAACAAAGACTGCATCCAGAAAGCAGACTAAGAGCTAAGAAGTGCTCCTCTGTTAAAGGTGTAACTCAGTCAACCATGTCAGTGAAGCTTTTTACCATTACTGTGCTCCTACAAACCAAGTTTTCAAAGACATTAACATTGACTTTGTTACTTGGCGCATGAGATGCACATATCAAATGAACAGCAATGTGGTTCTGTGGGTACATAATTTGTTGTTTTACAGTGTGTAGTTTTTACTAGGAAGAGAAAAAAACTATGATCATCAATGGTTTATTGTGCAATAATGCATTTAAGCTCTGTTTTACAGGAAGAGAGTTCAGTCTTGCTCTACAATGAAGCTCCTACCAAAAACGAAATAAACAATGTAAGATGTATTATTGTTACTATGATTCCTAACTTTAACACAACACATTTACAGATTGGAATATTTTAATTTATTTTTATATTGTTTTTTAAATCTGTCCTTTGGCAGAAACCTGAGAGACATGCAAGCGAAGCTGTGATGAATGAAGGATCTGGAATGTAGCCAAGAAGAAGTGCAGAAGCTGAAAAATTCTGTTTCATGAAAGCATCCCGGTACCAGTTCAACTTTGTTTGCTCGCACCTAAATAAAGAAGCGACTAAACGGATGTATAATTATACATTTACAATCTTTAAGATGAAGTCTGAACTTTTGACATTTATAGGATAAATTATAAACGATTCTGTAGCTCACCTGGTTATACAAAAGCTGCAGCAATTAACATGAATGTAATTTGAACCACAGTGTACTGAATCTCTTATATCCAGATAATTGCTCAGTTTAATATGTGAAAAAAGGAAGGAGGGGGCATTTTACTTGTATCATTATCTTCATATATTGAGTAAGTCTTAAGTTATAATATATAACTCTCTAAAAAGAATGGGAATATACTAATCAATATGTTATATAGTAAAAACTAAACTTTACTTTACTGCATATAAAAAAGGGGTTACATTTGTTACATATTTCTACTACTGTTAGATTTATTTACACTGAGTTCAATGTTGCAAATATTCAACTAACACTTTTAATAAAGGCATATTTATTGTTACTTATTTAGACCCTTTTTTATTCAAGGTTTTTATATATCTTAATTTTTACACGTTTACAAACCTAGTGATAGACTGATTTTTGTCAGGATTTTATTTCTGGGGTATAGATTATTATTGAAAATGGGACAGAACATTTATCTACAGGATATCTCCAAAACATCACAAAGAAACTACTGTTATGATTTCAATTTAGTAAAGTAGTCATTTTCTAATGCTGTCATTTGGTATTTCGGTCATGTTTTGTTTGTTTTTGTATTAACATATTGAAACCCTGTAGTTTTGTATGT
>JBAMHX010000004.1:25915915-25938736 GCA_037177515.1 Pseudomugil tenellus
TAGATAGATAGATAGATAGATAGATAGATAGATAGATAGATAGATAGATAGATAGATAGATAGATAGATAGATCGATAGATAGATCGATAGATAGATAGATCGATAGATCGATCTCACTGACACACACACACCTGCTGGTCCTCCTCTTCGTTGCTCCAGTCTGTCCATACTGTCCGTCTTTTGATGCACGGCAGCATGATGGTGCTCCCCTGCAGCACTACATACACCGCCTTTTGTCCATCCCAGAAACGTTGCTCTTTACGTCCTATGTGGCAAAAAAATGAATAAAAAAGTCTGTAAAAGAAGTCACTGGTGGATAAAACTGCTGTAGGTATCAGCTCGCATTACAGATGGACACGTACGTGATTTAGTCACGTTCAGTTGCACTCTGACTGTCTCATACAAGTGGCAGTAGAGATGGTGCAGGTTGCAAGAGTACAGACCTCTGTCATTCATCGTCACATCTGTCACCACACAGAAAACAAGCATAAAACACAAACTTGTAAATATCTCTCTAACTGAAACAGTTTAAAGAATAAACCTAATGTAGTTTATTATGTACAATTCACACTCATTTCTAACTCCACTGAAATGATTATGGTGGGGCTACTTTAATGTGAAGCTGTTGTACTTTATACATTTAAAAGTTCGTCTTAGCTACTAACGTACAGTAACCCCTTTGATTCAGTCGAGGAGCTTGGTTAGCCGATTAGAATCAAGTAAAAAGCAAAGCCCAAGTGAGACATGCTGATCAAGTTAAGTTTCCGCAGCACACAGAGTCTGGAGACATTGATGGAGACCTTTGATGACCAGTGAGAAGTTTCCATCTTTGAATGCAGTTGGGTTGAGGCTGACCCTGCCCAGGTTGTAGGAGTTGTAGAGCCTCTGGTCTCCAGCCGAGAACATGTCCACCACACGCTCCATTGCGTAGTCTGGGTAATCCCGATACATGTCCCAATGGACAACTCTCTGTCTGTCCCTCACCCTGTCCCTGGTCCACATCATGCGGCCGCTCACGCATTGCAGCACCATCTTGGACCCCGCGGGGGCACTCATATTATAACCTGCCACCACCACACTGCTGCTGTCAGACTGACATGACACTGAAGGACAAAGAAAACCATCAGCCCTCATGAAAACTCAGAGGATGAAGTTACAGATGTGAATCACAGCTGCACTCTGAAGCATAACGTACCTGCAGTGAAGAAGAAGGTGACAGAGGCTGAAACAGAAACAAGCGAATGTGTTTATCACTGAAATAAAGACAACCACAGCACGATGCGTGTTTGTGTTACACATCTCCAGCAAGATGGATCTCACATAAAACTGCAGGGTTGTAATTAATTGGGGTCAGTAGGAGCAAAAAAGATCAAGAAGGAAATAATTGTCTGCAGCTGAGGGAGAATAAACATGTGGATGTGTAACTGGATATGATGTTAGGAGGTCATGAGCCTTCTGAGACCACTGGCTCATACTATTTTAACTTCATACATCCTGAGTCATCTAATACAGACACTGTGGGATGTGTATGCTGGTGTGAAACTGCAGTGATTAAGAAAAAATACTGTGATTAGATTTTAATCTAAACCTGAAGACAGAAAATGCTTTTTTTTTTCTCATTTTATCTGTTAGACATAGTTATGTTTTTGAAATACTGATAGATGTAAAGTAGCAACTCCAGATCAAGATAATACTAATAAAAAAAAAAAAACAAAAGTTCTCCTACTTTATAACCACATATGTTGCATTTTTCTCTTGTTTTTCTTTGGATACTTCTAACTAAAGCAGAGCAGTGAACTTCAGTCTACTTACTGTGGATCATGAGGAGAGTCTGAAGAATAAAATCCAACCTCATCTTGTTCCTCCTCATGACAGATTTTTTTTCTGATTGTAAGATATTTACAGCAAAACGGAGGAATTCCAAGAAACACGTCTCGTTTTATTCTAATCTCAGCGTTACATCGCGCAGAACTCAGACTCAGAACCAAAACGGGACCAAACGGAACTGGTCCCAGTCGGGAAAAGTGAAACCCGACACCACCCGGTACCCCTCCTCTGAAATGATTTATTACAGTACAAAACCTCAAGACACACATTTGTTTTCACAAACTGGGAATGTTTTGTTTCTCAGTTAAATGATGTCGCGACTTTCACGCAAATAGCGGATTTCTGGAATAAAAATGCGCAGCTGAGGAAAAAAATGTGTAAAAAGGTTATTTTGATAAGTTTTTTTCCCTTTCTTTCCAGACTGTTAATAAATAAACGTATCTAACTGGGTTGTTCCCCAGATTTAGATTTGTTCAGTGTTTCCGGAATGAAGTTCATTTACTGTTTATTCATTGAATTGGTGAAATTAAATCGTAAATAAAAATGTATGAAGGAACATCACTGATTGCTAACATGTGAATAATTTAGCGAAAACAAACTGTATTAGCTCTTAAACTAATTTGTTAATCCCATTTCATGTAAAGTACTAAAAAAATGTAAAGTTTTAACTGAAACACTGATATAATCTGTTCTCATTGGTTATTTTAAACTATTAAAACCATTTAAGGTCTTTTACTTTTTTCTTATTTTGGTATATTCAGTTCATTTTGGTTTTTTTTTATGTCTATTTGCTCTTATTTTTATTTGTTCTCTGTGGCAAAAACACTTGCAATGTAGCCCCAAACCCATCCATCAAAAGCTCTTTGTGAAAATACGTCAGCATTTAGCAATTTTCTCTCCATAATAATTTACTATCAGTAGGATTGGTTTGTATTTCTGTTAGTGAGCATGACTACACAAAAAAAGCATTAATACGTTTATAAAAGAAGAGCCACAGCTTTAAGTCTGGTTCTGATTTTTAATAAGTTCAAGCATTATGCCCCATATTACATCCTTTGTTGAGACAAAGATTTTATTTCATCTCATTTTATCCTTCAAATAAAACTTTTTAGTTTTCCCCCTAGTACCATACCTTTTGTTAAGACTCAATTTCTGTGATGCTAGTTTAGTATCTTGAACTTGTATGCATCTGGATGATAGTAAACGACATTAATTGCAAACTATTTTAAAAATAAAATAATTATGTCCTCTTTTAAAACCTCTGAACAGGGAGTCAATCATGTGATGGAATAAGCATTACTTTTTATTAAAAAGATATGTGTTTTTAAAAGTTTTATCTGTACTGCATTTAGCTCTGCGTCCAACACACAGTCAGTAGCATTTAACTTAACTTCATTATATAATCAACTTGATTCTAATGCCGCAGTGCAATTATTTTCAGTCATGCAGGGAGAAAACACTTATTATTTTTCCATTAAACCTTCTCTTGAACTCTACGATGACCCTCAGTGGCTGAACTCTTTAACAACACGTGGAATTAGGAATTGTCACATTATCGTCTTATGGTCAAATTCAGTGTTAACTGGATTTTAGGACCTGTTCTTTACAACAACGGTAAGCATTTCCAAATAAAGGAGTATCACGTTATTTTGTACAAGTATTTTTCTCCCTATTTATCAACAAAGCTCAACGCGGAACCTTTATTTTCTGTTCGCGGACAACCGTTTGGTTTAGATGTTACACACCGACACTTCCTCTGAAACAAGCGAACTCATTCAAGGGTTTCTAGCTGAAGGTAAATCTCTAGTTCATTTTATTTTGTGTATGTCGGAAACTTTTTTTTAAAAAAATATCTACAACACAATAAAACTACTTTGATATCAATGTTGGGTATGATCAAACATTTGAGGTGAGTTATTTGTTCAATTAGCTGCGCTGGTTTGCTAGCACGCCTGCTCGGTCTGGCAGCTAACTATGCTAACTAATCAAACGGTTAAGACTAGACTTTTAGCACTCAAAATGCATTTAAGGTACTTTTTGTAATCCAGGGGTCTCACAAAAACTTATTTTCTCTGTTTGCAGGTCCTGTACTAAACATTAAGAATGTTTTTGACCAGATCGGAATATGACAGGTAGGAAAGCGCAAACTGCTTTGTCATTTATTACGCGTATCTGGAACTGATAAAAACCCAACATGACTTCAATGCTAATTTCCTACACGGATATATATGCATTTTTAAGATAAAGAGGGACAACAAATATTCATTACCCCCCCGGCTTAATTTTGCAACTTGGCTGTTATACCAATTAGCTAAGAGCAGAAATTAATGTACAGGGGGACAAAAGTTGCCTTGCTTTCACTTTCGTTATCCCTCTTCCCCTCCTCACCTTAAAATCTAAATTGATGTTTATCAAATGACTTTTAGGCAATTTCAACAGTTTTCATTAAAGGTTATGAAATTTATTATATAACACTTTAATTATTAGTACTGATCAGCATTATTGTGTTTTTCAGAGGTGTGAACACATTCTCTCCAGAAGGCAGGTTGTTTCAGGTTGAATATGCCATAGAGGCAATAAAAGTGAGTATAATGTAAAATTAATGACCATTTCTGGTCAGTGGAAAGTTTCCATATATCCTGATTGGTTTGGTTTTGCCATCTCAGTTGGGCTCCACAGCCATTGGTATCCAGACATCAGAAGGAGTGTGTCTGGCCGTGGAGAAGAGGATCACCTCCCCTCTGATGGAGCCCAACAGCATCGAGAAGATTGTAGAGATCGACAGTCACATTGGTATGTGAAAATACAAGAAAAGCAATCTGGAGCAAACTTTTTCTTCTATTCAACATCTTTTGACTCATTTAGAATTTAGGTTGAGTGCAGACTTGTTGATAACTTTTGTTTGTTTGTTTGATAAAAAAAATAATTCAAGCTTTGCATGATTTTGTTTTAATGTCCAGAAAATAGTCAAATAAATAGGCTTTTACTATTTTTTTCAAACAGCTTTTTAAGATTGCAAGCAATGCTTGTTTAAACCCAAAGAATGTTAAATTTTAATTTTGTTGGACATCCCAGCTTATAAAGATTTTGAGCATTTTAAGAATAAATAGAGTCCTGAGACGGGTGGTATGGACCTCAGAGTATAAGTAGTAGCAATAAATCAATAATAATCAGCAAAATAAAAACTTTGTTTAGATTAATTTTGATTGCTGGTCTTAATACTTCTTAGAATGTAAATGGAACTCTGGGAGTTTAGAAAGAAATGAGTCTCTGTGGTGTACTGTATATAAGTGCACCTTTTTTTTAGGAGGAAAAACTTTCATTACCAAAACACCATAAACAAACCCTTCTGGCGATAATATAAAATAAAATAAATGCCTCATGTTTCCATTTTGGGACATAATAAAAAAAATAATCAGTCGTTATCTAGTTCTTGTATTTGCTTTAAAAAAAAAAGGAAAAAAGCTTTAATAGGAAACAACTTACAACATTGCTGTCATATATTTATTAAAATCTGCATCAATCTGCAGAATTAATGTGTAAGAAAGTCAATACATCTCATGACTCAGCAGCTTTTAGAACCACGGCTAGCAACAGTAATGTCAATCTGTGGTTTTCCCACATTATCCGTCTCATATAATTGAGAAGAAACGTAGTTTCACTCTTCTATATAAAACTTTAACTTTAACTTTTATGTTAAATATGACGTCATTTCCACATAAGACTATTTTAATATTGCTCTTATTCTTGTAAGAGACTTTTTCCTAAATAATGTAACCAGATAATTACACAACATTTCTCCCAGTTTGACTGTTTTCGTTGTGGAAGATGAACCAGTTTTCTCTTTTCCTTTTTAGGTTGTGCCATGAGCGGCTTGATAGCTGATGCTAAAACTCTAATTGACAAAGCAAGAGTGGAAACACAGGTATGATTTCAGTGCATAATGTGGAGATGTGTGGAGGTTGTGTGCTTGTAACATGTACATTCCCATTTGCAGAACCACTGGTTCACTTACAATGAGACGATGACAGTGGAGAGTGTGACCCAGGCTGTGTCCAACCTGGCGCTGCAGTTTGGAGAGGAGGACGCAGACCCTGGTGCCATGGTTAGCCACTCAGTTCATCTCCATGCTTTTATTAATTTGTTTTGTTGGTGATTCGACGAGTACAAGCTGGATTTAACTGCCTCTGTTGTATTTTTGTTTTACCTCACCTCCACCCAGAGTCGGCCCTTTGGTGTAGCGCTACTGTTTGGCGGAGTCGATGAAAAAGGACCGCAACTGTATGTACAGAAAACTTTGTCACGTTGGCATTTTTAAAGGGTATTTGCACAAAGACTCAACATTTTTCCATGTCATCCAGCTACCACATGGACCCTTCAGGAACCTTTGTGCAGTGTGATGCTCGGGCCATCGGCTCTGCATCAGAGGGGGCCCAGAGCTCTCTGCAAGAGGTCTACCACAAGGTATAGATCACTACATCACATATAATGGTAGTCATGACTTCATGATGAATGCTGGCTTTTTTTTTCTCTTTCATTTCTTGAAAATGTGGTTTGACAACATTGTAATGAAAAGAAATGGAATAAATCAAGTGTTAATCTAAGAGTGATTATAACAGATGGTGACCTAAGTTATGTAGTATTATTTTTATTAACAATATTTTATGGTTTATGCATTTATTCCATAAGGTTTTTGTCACATAGGTGAATAACAGAAATGACTAAATATTGGTATTATTTTTCCAAAGTTCACAAAAGCTGGCTTGATGACTATATTTCTTCATCCCATTATAATATTATTTAAAGAGGCATGCATATTACCAGTACTGATGACTTGTATGTTTTCTCCATTTGTTTGAAACTAATAGTCGATGACATTAAAAGACGCCATCAAGTCGTCTCTCACCATTCTGAAGCAGGTGATGGAGGAGAAGCTCAATGCCACCAACATTGAGGTTTGTTCTTTTTTTAAGCACCTATTGGGAATACTGCTCTGGGTCAGTAGATGCTGAAAGGAGAGTAGAAATAGAATGGACTTGTTTTAAGTAACTTTAGTGTTTTGCTTTTATTTCTGATGTTGTGGAAGGAACAGGGCAGTGGGATTGTTTTCATTTGTACAACATTTGAAATTCCTGTTTTTAATGCACTTTGTGTGTGTTCATTGTGCAGCTGGCAACAGTAGAGCCCGGCAAAACCTTCCACATGTATTCCAAAGAGGAACTGGAGGATGTAATCAAGGACATCTAGAGCGGAAAAAAGACTTGCTTTGAATTCTGGGCTGGGACATGAAAGTGTACCTAATGTCACAACAGCCACAATTTTCCAACAAACCTGCTGCGATCAGTTAGTTTTGATGCTCTCCATTTCCAATCTGCTAATTTTCCTGTTGTCTCTCAGTGTCTGTGCATCTCTCTACAGGAGCGCCAATATCTGAGTGGCAGGAGTAAAGGTTGGGGTCGAGAGGGATGGGGGGGAGGGGGGGGGCATTTTTTGTTACGGATCAATACAATTAAATTGTTGTATTCAGAAAGTGACTGACTCGTGGCATGTTTTTGTCTTTGTGTGTTTTGTGAGGTTTAAGTTCTTTACAGTTAAATATCCAGTTTGTGCAGGTTTGCACACATGGTTGCAAAATGATGAGCATGAGGCCCATTTTGCTCATTGTATTGATTTTAATTGTAACAAAACAATTTAGTCAGTTTGTGAATCATAATTTTCAAGGTTGTTTCAACATTTCTGCCATAAACTAATCGATGGTGAAGTTTGAGTAACCAGTGCATTAAAAGGAAAAACAATAAGCAATTTCAGAGCAATAAAAATGTACAACTCTGCATAATGGTGTCAAGCTACAATGAACATCATTTAGAAGTTAGTTTTAATTTTTGCTTTTTTATTTACAACTGCTACTAGCTTTAAAGTTGCCAAATATGTTATCAACCAAATATTTTCTTGACTCAAACTCAAAGTCCGATTTTACAAAAAGTGTTTTTTGTTAAATGTCCTTTAAGGTTACTAAAATGGCAAAGTTTTAGGTTACAGTCCTACCATAGTTATGTTTAATTTAGAAAAAAAGGGGGAAAATATAGTTTTTGGTTATTAAATCGGTTATTTACTGCTTATCTGGAAAAAGAAAACTTAGTGTTTAAGCGTATATACTGTATAAAACACTTTAAAATAGAAAACATCAACTACTTACGGGTCTATTTTATTGTTTAAGCAACAGCTATTTAATACTGTTGTGTAAGACTATTTTTTCCGGTTTTCTGTAGCTTCTTGGAATCCAAAATCAGATTCAGAGAATAAATCCGTATTTAATGAAAAGCATTCAGCTCTGCCTGGTTTTTCCACCAGGGGGCGGTGTAACACTAAAATCAGTCCGTCAACCAGTTGAAGAGGATTCCTTTCGTCCAATCAGATTGGAGGTTATTCCAGCTCTGACCAATCCGGTGTTCATGTGGATGGGCCGTTGTTGAAGATGCTTCTGGTGATGAGGGGGGTACGTGAAGCAAACTGGTGGGACAGCGCAGTTCCTTGCAGTGTCTGAAGTTGTGGAAGCTTTTGTAATCATGGTCTTCGTATCTTGCATTTTGGCGCTCAGCTTGTTTTCGACTGCACTGAGCCTGCAGCATCGTGATGGAGACCAGTTATTCCGCGTGAGGAGGCTGCAGACATTGTTCGGTAGTGATGATGAGCGTAATATCTTGGAGAAGATTGACTTGTCGAAGCGCAGCGCAGGACTGAATGAACAGACATGCACGGCTCTGCGTGAAGTAGAGTCAGTCCTTCAGAACAACACCAGCACTGTAAGTGACTCCAGAGCCAAAAATATCGCTTCACACTCTGCACGAGCCAACAAGTTACAAAATAAACTGTTGTTAGTTTATCCTGCTACTCAGAAAACCTACTTCCAGACTTTTTTTAATCAAATAATTCATTACAACAGACTTATTGAAGGCCATGCATCATATGTAGGATTTGAGACGTGCAGATGTAATTAGCTCTGTAGAAAGATAAGTTATTTATAGTGTTAGTAGTATAATACATATTTAGAATATTACATAAAAGAAAAAACAGGAATGCTCCAAATAGAATTAGATTTAAAAAGGGCAGAAGTAAAAGTTTGTTATCAGCAAACTGACTTAAAGAGAAGATGTAAAAGCACTTTTTCTGCTTCAGTTCCTGTTTTCCCTTCTTGTCCGTGTATCACAAGGAAAGAAGGCTTTTTCATGAGCATTGCTTCTGCATTAAAGTTGCATTTAACCGCCTCAAATGTTTGCTGAGAAAATATTGTGCTGCAACTCTAAATAGTTTGGTGGTGGTTTCCACCGCCGGATAAGCACAAAGTAAGACGGGGGGGGCAATGCTCTCACTCAGGCCACCCCAACTCATAAGCTGCATGTATAAGCTCACACTTGCAAAGCATACGAATACTACCTTAGCTTGGCTATTTATTATGAATTGACTCAAATTGATGTGTTGTGAAGTATATATGAGCGAAGTAACCACCAAAGGTCATTATTCTAGACCAGCATGCGCATAAAACAACTTTTTCTCTTCTATCAACAATCAAAGAAGGATTTATAATTGTACAGTGTATTAATATAATATAATATATAGCCACGTCTTTGCATTACAGAGTTGTTCATATGGGGTGGGATATAATCATTTTTCTTCTTCCCACTCCCTTTCAGGCAGACTGTTTTGTTTTGTTGTCTTTTTTTCTTTTCGCTTTAATTAATAATATAATATTATGTTGAAGGAGGACTGAGTGTAAGTCTCTTTGTTTGTAAACATGACAGCCTAAAATGAATAAATTAATAAAAAAAAACAAAGCAAAAACATAATTTAAAAGCATTTAAAACAGTAAAAGGCTGCAGTCCATCACTTACAACCAGACACACTGAATAAATTAGACGGTTCCATCATCAGTGTTTAACCCTGACTAGTAAAATATTCCTCATTGTTGCAGGTGTTCCTGAGTTGGGCGAGGACAGATGTGGACATGTGTAGACACTAAGCCAGTTGAACACAGCACATTATATGAAGTGATTTTTTTATCTGTGATACCATGAAATCCCATATAAGACCTACTTTGAACAATATTGTAACAAACAATAAACAAAGAGAGAAAAATTTTGACACAAAGTAGCATTAGAGTCATTATTACAGCTACATAAAAAGGGTAAGGAAAAATATTGAATAGGGATAATTACATAATGTTTAGGTATAACTGCAGCTCATCACCAGCCGTCTTATCTGTATTATCCTCAAACATTTATTAACCATTCTGTTGCTGCTGCCGGTGGAGTCTTTTTCCTCCCTATAGTCCATATGTGGCACCGTGTACCTCGTCACGTCGGCACTTTAAATGCATTACAGATGCTGATTAGGCTAATGGCCACTTGGCAGTTACCTATTTGTGACAAATAACAAATACAAATAGTTTAGTCTGTGGGTGGATGCGGGGAGTTGAGTGACATCGTGGCGGTAAATCAGCCGCACCGATATAGATCGTCGTGATTTGTACTTACTTACACAAACAGGTCAGTCAGGCCACTTAAAAGCCAAACCATCGGGGATCGTCCCACTCATCCCGTGGACCAGTCCGGGTCTAGCTGTTGCATTTACAGCTGTGTGTCTTGTTTGATATTTAGAGATAGCCACCTTTACTTGATATAAAAATCAACTTTCAGCTATAGCTGGCAGAAAAAATTAGATAAAATAAACATAACTCAGAATGTCAAAGTGTACTTGAGTGAATGTAGACAATTATCAGATGTTTTAGACATCTGGGATTTCTCAAATGGTGATAAAAATTAACCTTTTGTCCCAAAATCTCAAAATATACAATTTATTGCTTCATGGTATTGTGAATATTCTGGGAAGTAAATAGATAGAGAGCATCTAATGTTTATGGTGTAGCAGTTTTATAAGTGATGTTTCTTGTAACAAAGCTGCCGTTACAGAACTAATCTGGACCTAATGGACAATAAGAATGATGTCATTTCACCCAATCTACAGGACATAATGTGAGAACTACTTTGACAAAGGAATTTGATCTTTCGATGTATTATCACAGCAAAGATAGTTTTGGTGACAGAGAGGAAGCACAGCGAACAAAGTCAAGGACAGTGCAGAGAAAAATCAAACTTTCTCATCACGAAAGGGAAACAAAAGCAGCAAATCATGCTGGCTTAGTGATTGTTGTAGATTCCATTTAACAAGAATCCTGTCAGAGACGGTAGATAAGTGTTTCATGCTTCCATATGATAGAATGTCTGGTGACCATTTTCCCACTTTTATCTGTTTCACTTTTGTTTAATTGATCTGGAGAAATGTAGGCCACAAGCTCAGGTCACTTGTGTTGCGGCTGCTGACCCTGAGCCGTCATGCTCTGATGGACTAATGATGCAGAGTGAGTGGAGAACGTTAAGCAAAGCCATTCTTTGAGGATCAGGATGATTTAGAGGAAAGTTTGGAATGTCGGACACTTTTCTGATGCTCTTTTAAAATCACAAATCTTATCCCTGTTAGATAACAAAATGAAGTTATTTTCGAGTGCATTAGCAGAGCGAGGCTGTCGTCCAGTGAAACATTCAACAGGAACAACTTAGTCTGGAATTATAGGAAGTGTGTGAGATGCTCGGAGTGGACGTTACACAAACACCTGGCTTGCTTTGGTGCATGAAAACGATTCTGCTTGCTTTTAAAGACTCCTCCCAGCTCCTTTGGGCCTTTTCTAACCCTCACAAACATTCCCCACGTTCCTCTGTTCAGCTTGGTCTGACTGCGGACCGGAGTCTGAGCTGACTCATATCAGACCTGCAGGGCGAGATCAAACAAGACAGAAGCAGCATTTAGACCTGGAGTTTTCTTGATGTGTGAAATAGCAGACAGGCCCTCCTCCCATTTGGGCTTCTTTTTGTGCTGTTTAATCCTGATAGATCTGCACAGCATGTGTGTGGTTACTCAGCCAGCTTATTTTCATTTCTTGGCATGTTTATGTGTGAATCATTTTGCAGACTGACGGGTGTACAAACTAACTTGATGTCTCTTTTTATTATTTATCTTTTTCCTCCTCTGACTCCATCCTGTCTTATGTCCCTTTCAGCCAAAAAAAATAACAAAAATAAAAAAAAAAAACCTCAAAAACAAGCTGTGTTTTCAGTCTGAAGGATAGCTGGATCACAGCCAGCTGCTGAAGCACCAAGAAAAGCAACAGATTTGATCTTCCACTTGTGGAAGCAGGAAGGACACAAAATGTGTGTGTTTGTTGATGCACAAAACTGGAAAACTAATTGGTTCTTGTTGAATCACAAGTCAAGTAGACTTTCTTTACTCATGAAGGCTCCTTATTGAACAAAATGAAGCATTTGTAGTGGATAAACCGGTAGGAAATGTTGAATTCCTTTAACAAAGAAAATGCTTCAGTGTTTCTGGGCTTAAACATAGGAAGCACTGGATCACTGAAAGTAAAAAAGAGATAAATCCGTCCTAACATTTCTTGGAGACACATCATCTGAAATGATAAGCAAAATTTATTTTTACAGCACAATTTAACAACAGGGGGTTCAAAGTGATTCACAGACATTTAAAAAATGAGAAAATAATAACAATAATAATAATCACCATCATCATCACAATAATAATAATAAAACATGAAAACATTAGATAAAAGAAACATATACAGATTTGGACTTAAAATAAGTTGAAATAAAAGCTACAGAAATGCAACTGAGAATATGCAGATCTATAACCTGCTAAAATGAATGTTATAATGTAATGTAATAATATTCTCCATAACCTTTACCAATATAAGTTAACATGAGGAAAAGACGGGTATCTTTTTTGTTTAAATCATTTTTAATCTTTTAAGGTTAAAACCCACAAAAAATGGTAAGAAAAGTCCATTTTTTTAGTTTAAGCCTTTTATTTGGCCCCTTAACAAAAAAAAAACCCAAACTTCTGCTTCCCGGCATCTATCTGGGGGCAGAAGAGAAGTATCAGATTCTATTTTCACAATAAAGTGCTGCAAAATGTCCCAGATGTGTTTCAAACATGTCAGGTTGGACTCTACCAACCTTAATGGTGAAGTCATATTTTAAATCACAGCTTATTATATACGATGTGTATCTCATCCTTACTGAAAGAACCAATATATGGACATAGTACGTGCATTATTTGGTGTTTTGTTCTTTATAAATTGTTGTTTGAACAGCTTAAAACCCACATTAAGGTCAGAGATAAATATTCAAATACTATAGACCTTAAAGTTTTTTATGACTCGTCAAAAACTCATAAAATTGTGTGTATCCTGTAGTTTAAACAATGCTCAATGCATTCTGGGTCAATAGTGACTTAAAATATTCATGTTTGATCGCTACTATTTAAATAATGTGATGGTCCAGTGTAAACATATCCATTCACACAGGTGCTGCGTTTGGGTGTAGTAGGAAAATAAAGTCCACTTTCACAACATTCCCAAGTAATGGAAAAATCCCACACATCTTAAAGAAGTTCTTTGCTGCATATTCATTTCATTCATTTGGCAAAGAACTCGTAGATGTAACTAGAAACATTGAAATACTTTATAACATTTCATTTCTATGAAGATGACTCATGATTGGGAATAAGTTGTGGTTTGTCGGTAGAGTTAGGTATTGATTCAGAACTTAATAAAGTTCAAAACCAACATTTCTGAATCACTGTATCATCACAATCAACACTTTGAATCTAACATTCATATTCATCCCACTCAGCTTGCTCAATGTTTTCACAGCTGATGACAAACGCTGGAGCTTCTTTTCTTCCCCTGTAGTGCAGACTTTACACACACACCTCTGTCTGTGCCCCATTTTTCCTTCCCATCCTCTGAATTTTAACATCTGGATCACATTGGAAGTAATATCTTCTCATATGTTACTGCTTCCTACTATGCACTGTGGTGTAAACAGTCATGATGGACAACCAGTAAATGAATGTTATAAATTATTATGAAAAACAAAGACAGTTTGAGTCTTTTAAATATTAGCAGAGCCAATGTATGTCTGTAAAAGAGGTTTTGTATAGAAACTAGCAGCTCTGCTGGATCCCACCGTAACACCAGCTGCACAGCTGTGAAGTGTATGTTGCTGCATATAAATGGAACAGACTCTACTGGAAAATGTACACAATTTCTGAAAATACCTAAAGTAACTTTTTTTTTGCATGTTTCTTATTGATGTGCATGAAATGAAAAGTAAGTTTATGCACTTTATCTGCAAAAGGCTGTTGATATTCGGCAAAAATTCTAAACAAATTTGCTTAGGAAGGATGATATTCATATTTTGATGGAGGTTGATGAGTTTCGCAGGTGTTTTGTCTAAATGCAACATTTTGCAAATGAAAGTGTACATCATTTTCACGTATCAAATTATTTAACCAAAAGCTAAAAATTCAAACCATTGCATTTATTTACAAAGCAAAACCTGTTAAAATATCAAAAAATAATCATCATATCTGGTTGCATGCCTCATTGAGTATTCTTTCTGGTTGTTTAGAATGAAAATCTTATGCGCATTACGGGAAACCAGGTCGTGATCCCGTCCACTAATGCGGGCTTCGTGTACACAGCTTTGAGTGTTTGATCAGAGCGTTAGCGTTTCAGCGTTTGACCTTCTCATCTGAAGTTTTGTATGTGTGTAAACATGACTAAAACAGGAAGTTAAAACCCAGAGCGGCGGGAATAAGGAGCTCATTGTGTTGGCATCTGACCTCTCTGAGAGGACGTCATCCACAGCCAGTGAATGTGCTTCCACATACTGACTGTTTGTGAGTCTTCAGGGACGTATATGTGCAGCTAAAACTACTGTGCTCGCTGATATGGCGTTGCTATTTGCTTTAGCTTGTCAGATGTGTCTGCACACCTTGAATACTTCGGGCAGTCATTGAGCTGCAACAGCAGATTGTAGGAGACTTTTCACTGGGGCCCTAAATTCAACATATGACACAGCATGAGGTCATGTCTGGACGGTGTGACCGTATCCAACTGAGTCCAGCACTTATCTCCTGGTTTTGTTTGCTCACTGATACATAAGCAGGAACAGGTATCGTTTGATGTATAAGTGCATCTGAATTCTCCCCCATTTAGATAAACCAAGATTTTAAGTCCCAACACACTTATAATCTATCCACTGTGTATAAATGCTTTATTGAACACTTGTTCTGTCATGTTTTCGAAGGATCAGAAGTAGAAAAAGAGAGCTAAGCACAACACAGCTGTACCTGTTATCTTGCAGTATTAGTCTCTGACATGTGTGTATTTGTCTATGTGCCCCAGGATGTATTACCACATATATGCTACACTGACAGAAGTTTGAGGCAAAGACACTTGTTTTAAACAGCTGCAGCAGAATGCTGACATGAACTGAAGTTAATTACATCCAGATTAAGTCTTTAATTGAGTGTATACGATATGGAAAAGCAAAAGGTGCTTCATAATTTAAAATTATGAATGGAGGGTTTAGGAATCCAGTATAAGGTGAAGTGAACAAATGAACATCAGTCTCAGCAGGAAGATACACTTAGAGGTCTGATATTCAGGTTTTCTTATTCTCTTTGTGGACGTGGAGCTGTCTGTTCTGGGTCAGACCATATTTCTTTAAGACAGAGGGGACCTCCTGGCGCTGCTGCGACTCTACGAGATGTAGCTTTAACGGGGCTTATTTCTGTTCCAGCAGGAGGGATTTCATAACTGAAACAATATCATTGACTTATCATAGAAACTGTTATGTCCTCTCCAACTTAACTTTGTCTAAGTGGTGGTAAATGTGTCAGTTTTAGCTATTTTATTTTCAACTCTAGCTTTACAAAATTGTAATGGAGCGCTGGTTCAACTAGCCGTGCCTAAGTACTGTTCAGTTCTGTTTTATAGACCGGTTTTGTCTGTGTAATCTTGGATTGGCTGTACTTGAATACTGAATTTCCCTCCAGGGATGAATAAAGTATTTTGAAATTGAAGAAATTTGTCTCAGGATAGTATAACACTTCCACTTACTTTTTATCCATATATGTCAAATTTGTTTAGTTTGACTTGAGTTTTTGTGAAGATTTTACTGCCCTGAATTATTTCCTGCTGCAGGTTTTAGAGAACAGCTGAGGGTCGAAGGGGTTAAGGGCTACAAGCGTGTTTTCTTGGACACATTACAGCCAACGTCCCTGAGATTTAAAGGTGTACGTCACTTGCTAGAACAGAGGATGCATGACAATTCTTTAAAAAATTTATCAAGAAATCTAACATACCTTCTGTTGATGAATAAAAAAAGCTGTGGGAGATCTTATTTTCACATTTCATAAACAGAAACAAATGGATACAGGAAGCGTGTGGTGAGGTGATTTATAAATGGGGGGTTGGAAAGTTGTCTTCAGAGTTGGACGGCAGAAAGCTGGCCGGTTTCCACTGGACTTGTTTACAAGGAGTTTCCAGCAACCGTGTATATTCTGCATGGCTGTCCTCACCTTGTAAACATATTGGCCTAACAAGCTGAGGAAGGGTGGAAAGAAACCGTCTTTTTAGATTCCAACAACGTGGGATGTGGCTGAATATGTTGCTCTGAAGACCAGACGTGTGTGTGGGTCACACTGGATGTTTGCTGTCTGACAGTTGTTTGTGTTAATAATTAGATGCATCCAGCTTTAATTTATAAAAGTTGTGTTTTCAGCGGTTGCCCTGGTGTCAGGAATGTAGGTTACACATGCAGAGTGTATCTAAATGGCTGTGTCACTGTGGACAGTATGGACATTTTGTCCTCCCGGCTGGCATGTCCAGTGCATAGGAGAACAAGAAACTCACACAAGCTATCTTGTGTGTTGTTTTTTTTTCAGACTTAACCTTTCTCTAGAGTGTGCATGTGTGTCTGTTTCTGCTGAAACAGAAGCAAAGCAACTACCAAACTTCAATCAACCAGTGTCAACACATATTTGTGATCTTAAAGATGCACCCATCCATGTTGCCAGGTTACCAGTCCATCACAGAGCAACATAGAGAGACAAACAACCAGGCACACTCACATTCACTCCTAAGGACAATTTAGAATGACCAATCATTGTAACATGCATGATTTTGGACGGTGGGAGGGAGCCGGAGTACTTGGAGAGAACCCACGCTAACACAGGGATACCATGCAAGCTCCACACAGAAAAACCACCGTACAAGCTGAGATTCAAACTGGCAACCTGCTTGCTGTGAGGCTACAGCGCTAACCGCCTCGCCACCTTTCAGCCCCTTTCAAGATGAATGCAGATGGTCTCTTAAACTTTCTGAATGTTTATGTTTGTGAACGTCCTCGTCTCCTGTTTCAGTTCACATTCAAAGTGCGCACGATGGGCTCGCTTTCGCTGGCCTGGGTGGGCGATGGATCAGGGGTGAGTCTTCATGTGTGCAAATATAAAAGAAGGTGAGTTAAAAAGGGAAAAGTTCACACGCATTTCTGCGCAGGTGCTGCTGGTGCTGACCACGTTCCAGGTCCCGCTGTTCATGATGCGCTTCGGCCAGTCTAACCTCTACAGGAGGTGAGGGACGCCTGCATGTCCGGAAACGGATTAGCGAGTGTTTCACTGCAAGACTCTAACCGCAAGTTTTTCTGTGTGTCAGTGAAGACTACGGGAAGACGTTCAAGGATGTGACTCATCTGATCAACCATACTTTCATCCAGACGGAGTTTGGCATCGCCATCAGTCCGGACCACTCAGGGAAGGTGAGCCTGTCAGTGATCAGCTGACGGTTTCCATGCAGCTCGCTGCAGCATTCATTAGTTGTCTTTTCTGCTTTCAATAAATCTCCTCATTCTCTAAATATCTTTAAATTTACTGCTAATGTTAGAGAGATGTAAGAAAGTTCACATTTAAAATTGACTTTTTATCAATATGTTCATCATAAACCCAAAATATATCTAATATGTTCAGATTTAATCTTTAAATTCTCAAAATATAACATTTGTAATGTGAAAACATCAAATTCATACATGTGAAACTGATTTCTATGTGTGATAATGTCAACTCTGCGCTGTTTAAATTTCAGGTGATCCTGACAGGTGACGTGACGGGCATTGGTAGATTTCGGCTGTTTCGCTCACAGGACTTCGGCCTGACCTTTATGCCGACCGACCTGCCGTTTGAGCCCCTAATTCAGATGTTGTACAACCCTGGAGACTCCAACACACTCGTGACTCTCAGTCTCATGGTAGCAGCCTTCCGTCTGCCAGGAATGTTGAGTTTTAGTAAAGTCTGAAAGGGATTTACCTTCCTCTCCTAAATGTTGAACTGGTCCGAATACTCAGTTAGGCAGCGGCGAATACTCAGTCTCTCCTGATCTAAATTCTCCTTTATAAATAAGACTTTTTCTTTTCAGCTGGAGCTTTGGCTGTCTAAGGATTTTGGCGCCACCTGGAGAAAGATCCATGACAGTGTGTGTTTGGTGAGATGGTGAGAATTTCCATCCATAAATTTAGATTTGAAGTGAATAATAAATAAAAAGATGCTAGAGATTAAAAGAGTAAGATTTTAACCAATAGGAGGAATAATGAAAGAGCCCACAGATAATGTGATTTGATTAGATTAGATTCAACTTTATTGTCATTACACATTCACAAGTAAAATGCAAAAAAATACAGTTTAGCGTCTAACCAGAAGTGCAATAAGCAAAAAGTAAAGATATATATATATATATATATATATATATAATCTACAGTATGTACAATTGTCTATTCTACAGCTTTGGCTTAAATTGTCACAGTATACAGATTTAAGTACTATAAGCACAACATACAGATGGGTATGGGCACTGAATGTACATCCGATGCTGGCAGAAGTTATGACCATAATGTACCGATGATATTTACAAGTCTTATATTAACTTAATCACTTGTGCAAAAGACATTGAATAGTACAAACAATAATGAGCAGCAGGCTAACTAAATAAACAGTGAAGTGGAGGGACTAGAGCAATATTCAGTAGGTAGTATTTGGTCAGGTTGGGGTGGCGTGATGGGATGCAGTATAGTGAGTTCAGTACGGAGACAGCCCTGGGGTTTCTGTAGGAGGGACATTAGTGGTAGATTCTGTTTTCTATGCTCCTGTTTTTCACTTACAGACTTTAAATCTTTAACAGATCATGAAAAGTAGGACGTTACAAGAAAGAAGTCTCGTATGTCTCACATGGAATTACTGCAAACTCAGGAAAAGTTAGTTTTATAAGTATATGATTATAATGGAAGTGCAGGACTTCCTCGGATCATATTTATGCTTTTATTGAAATTTGATTAGCCTTTCTTTAGTCATTAATTTGTATTTTCTTATCTAAATTAATATTAAATTAATTAAAATCTACACAGTTTTAGTAGAATTAGCATAGATTCTGGCAATCTGGCGGGCATTTTGTGTCCACCATCTTGCATCGTTACTGAGGTAGTAACGTTACTCATTACCTCTTATCTGGCGACGATGATAGCAACACACATATCTGTACTGACCGCGTTAGCCAATGAGGATGTCTTACCTGGGCGTCTCTGCTGCTCATATTATCCACACATCAGGGCATTTATGTAAACTGTGATTCATCTGCTAGAAATTGTTTGTGATATGTTTTTATATGAAACCAGGTTGGAAAATGAAACATAATTCTCATTAGAATCGGTTATCAAAAGTTGATTAAAAATGGTTTCAGACCTTTGCACTGCATGTACATTTTCTACATTTGGCAGAACTTTGTTAGACTAGTTTAAGTCTAGCAGCAGGACTCCATGTACCTGGCCTGTTGTGTTTTTATTTTGTCACAATCCTGATAGAAGCAAATAACGTATAACAGACATTCATTCAGCAACTGCAGCCTCAGTCTATTAATGCTAACTAGCATAACAAACGTTATCTGTTGCATCATGTGCAACTTTATGATACCATTGATTCATATCATTTAATGTCATATTGACAACTTTTCACTGAAATGTACTGTGTTTGTTTTTGTTTGTAAAAAATCCAGTGTTTTCTTTGCCATGACAGCATTTTGTGGTCCCCCCGACCCGAACACACTGCAATCAAACCTTATCAAAACAAGAGAGAAAATACTTTCCCTCTTGTTTGTATCACAACTGGTGGCTTTTAAGCACACAATCGCCTCAAAATTGGGGCCCTGCACACAGTTCTCTGCATTTATGGAGGAGTGGGCCCTGCCCAGCTGTTTGCCTTCAACACAAAGTGCATCATAGTTCAGTATGAACGACTGTAAGCTGGCTGTCATTCCACATTACCACACAGTTTACATTCTCCTCTTCTGCGGAAAGAGAACTGTGTGTGTTGTTTGTACGCGGTTGTTTTTCCAGCTGTTTTCAGCACAGCTCGGCTCGCTCTCCTCGCTCTGCTTTTATTTCAGCTGAGTTCACATGAGGTTGTGGTTGCGCAGTGTTGTAGCTTCGTGTGACTGGTGCACTCCTTTAGGTCTCAGCCTAAACAGGCTGCAGAGGTTACTGTGGACTGAATCACGAGTCAGCATTCTTGTTTAGCCCAGAGTGCTTGAACCAGCAGAACCCCCGCCCCCCTGCAGTGAACACAAACCGGTGTGAGCTTAGGGTGCAGCCGGGGGTTAATGTGCACGCTGCTTGCAAAGCATTGCAACGAAAAAAATAACTAAAATCTGTGATTTTTACAAATTAGATGTGAAATGGGAGTGGGGGGAGGGGGTGGGGGGATGGGGTGGGGGGACTCAGGAGGTTGTCCACTAGCCTTTAGGTTAATGGCTCGAGTCCTACTCCCCCACAGGGAGGAATGAGTCGCTGTTCCCGGAGGGCCGGTTCCAAGCCCAGATAAATGCAAGGGTTGCATCAGCAAAACGTAAAACAATGACACCAGATGACTAAGGCTTCCATGCCGTCTCGGTGGTATGGAGCTGGTGATTCACTGCGGCAACCTCTCGAAGAATGCGTGGGGGGGGCATGTGGGAAAATGTGGGAATTAATTGATGTTTTACATTTACTACTTTGTTTTTCAGGGGTCCAAAGAACAGCATCTTTTTTACAAGCAACAACAACGGGTCCTGCAGTAAGTCAAGATGATAAAAACCACAGAGATGTGAATATAAATATCAAATTAAGCTGTGACCTTTCCTTTTTCTGTCAGATGATAAAGGAATGTTAGAATTACGGAAAACAGTCGACTACGGCAGAAATTTCCAGACCATTGCAACCAGGGTTTACTCCTTTGTACTGGGAGGAAAATATGTCTTTGCTTCCATCATGACAGGAACGGTATGTGTGTGTTTTTTTACAAACCATATTTATAATGATTTTGTCAATCATCATCCATTCTGTATTTTTACCTTTAACCCTAATGCGTGACTTCATTCAAACTTCAACAATAACAGTTTCTTCCATCGAACTGGTCAGGGAAAAACTTTTGGGATAGTCCAGATTCAAGGTAATGTGGTGACAAAAAGGTATCAAAACTCTTAAAAAAGCATTAAATAACAAATCTGCAGAGAATCGGCAGATAATACAAACAAAAAGGACATTATCAGCGAGGTGAGAGGTGCAGAGGATTGTTTGCAAAGCTCCACAACACATATTAGAGTCTAATCATAAGAGCAGCTCAAGCTGTACCCTTCCCAATCCTCAAATAGACACAATACAGTAATATAAAGACACACATGTTCAGTCACAAACTTCACCATGTGTGGAAACTTTGAACATCAGGACAGGATGCATCTGAGGTCAATGAGAGAAATAGTTCTAAATAGTTTTAGCCAAAAATCAGATTTTTTGTGCATAAAGCGCCACCTGGTGGGGAAACCATAAATCCGATAATCATGAAATTTGATACAGATCGTCCACTTTGGGACCTTAACATGTATACTGAGTATCAAAATCCAGTTATAAATATTTCCAGAGATATAATCAAAAATGTGATTTTTCGTGCATAAAGTGCCACCTAGTGAGGAAACCACAAATCCCAACAAGCTGAAATTTGATGCAAGTCGTCCCCTTGGGGACCTAAACAGGTACACCAAGTATCAATACCAATTGTAAAAACTGTTCAAATTATCCCCGACACAAAAGAAATGCTTTCAGAAATATAAAGATACTAAAGCTTAAAAAAATACCAAGATGAGATCTAAAAATGTTAAAAAACGCATCTGCACTCTGAATTACCATTCAGAGTCATTCATTACTTAGAAAACATACTTTTTTGTGCCTCAAGTTTCACTTTTCATGTCCGAATGTAGTATTTTTGGCTGTTGCCGTCTTTGTGGTTTGCGAGAACCATGACAATCATAAAAGCTTCACACTCCCTGTGGATAACTGCGTGTCAATCATAATGCCAACTCATCCAAAGCAGAGCTACTCCACCAAATGCTTTTCTCTAAATAGGACCATGAATCACAAATTGACATCATGCTATATTTATTAAGACTAACCCCTAACCCTAAAAACTGAGCCCACATGTCAAGTGAGAATCTGAGTCATTTTCCCACACATTTCCTCACTAACAGATTGCATTTTGCAACCACTGGATTAGCCCACTAGACAGCCATTAGATTTATGCATGTTTGAGGAACTTGAGCACTGGCTTACCACCACATTTCTATTCACAAGCGACTGGTGTGACACTGAAATTTCACAGTTTGATGGATGTGAAAGCCTTAAAAGTTACACTTCATTACAGAATGAAGAATGATGTTTAGGTTTCATGTACCTGCCTTTTAATACCACTCTGCATTTGATAAAAGGTATTTAAACTCAGCTTTGAAGTTGGATAAATAAGTGCAGATACAGCAGAGCGTATTCAAACAAGTGCGCTGCTTGTGTGTGTGTGTGTGTGTGTGTGTGTGTGTGTGTGCATGCTTGTGTCAGGGCTCAGAGCGAATGATCCATGTCTCAGTAGATGGAGGAGAGAGCTGGAACATGGCACAGCTTCCCACCGTCAACCATCAGCAGTTTTACTCCATCCTCGCAGCCAATCAGGACATG